>VZRL01005208.1:468334-584980 GCA_013397895.1 Origma solitaria | reverse complement strand
GGGGGGGTGGAGATGGGGAAGCAGGGCTCGGGGGATTGTCCGTTCACCAGAAAAGCATTTTTACTGTTTGGCTCTTTGCTATTTACTGACTCGGTGCCTTTGATAACATTTCTCAAACCGCTGTAACTGTGACGGTAGCGGTCAGCACTGGAGCATCAATTCCGTACAAAATCTAGGAACGTGTGTTTATTGCGTTACACCACGCTCTGTGCTAAATTCGTATTGATGTGTGTGTGTGCGCGGCATAGCTGCTGACTCGATTCCTCCTAATACACAGGCTTAAAACCTGGCTGTGGATGAAATCCAATTTCCATTCTAAGCTTCCTGGGAGACAGCCTTAGTTTTAGTAAACACTTACCATTAATACTGCCCCGAACAATTTTTAATACTTAAAATGCTCATAGCATGTATAATATATAGCACATCACCTCTGCTTATAAATTACAAACCAGCTATGTAATGCATTATAAGATATTAAACCGTGCACATGTTAACATCTAAACAGGCTCCTGCCCAAATGCATTCATAAATTAAGAACTCAATCCAGCATGGTACATAGGAAACTTTCAATGACTTCTTTGGGAATTGTGTCCCAGGAATGTGATATCTAGCCTCCTTGCCAGCAGACAAAATAGATGCAGCAGATTCAGTAACAATTTGATAGCATATATGGTCAGAAAAATGATTGTATAAAAATGGAACTTTCTTACTCATCATATACCCTTTGTATCTAAGATACTCTGACTCATAATTGCTTAGTTTACTGACTGAAATAAAATTCTAGGCTTCTGTTACCTTGGCAGTTGCTGACACAATTATGGTACAGCAAACTGGGGACTGGTTCTAGCTCTTCCATTTTCTTTACTAAGTTACAGCCAGAGAATTTTATTAGTATTTGAGCCAGAAGGAGCTCGGCATGACTTGTAAATCTCAGGTCCAGTTTGTAGTATCATCAGTCCTAAGAGGCCTCTTTTTATTCATAAACCAAGCAAATGACTTACAGAAAATTTTGAAGACAAAAATAAAAAACCACGATGTTCGAATTTAGCCATCTTGAGTCAATTTCCGCAGTGGAACTGGATAAATTATAACACTGCTCTCTTTATCTCACTGACTATGTCCCATTCATCTGCAGCAACATTGAAACAAACAATTCTCTGGTTTTTAGACCACATCTGTTTTACTGTGCCCCCTGCACCAATTTTAATTATGTGACAGATCTGATTGGATTCAGCACCTGCAAGTGTTCCCTTTGGGATCTCCAATTAGCTTGTGAAACATTTACTTGATTGCATTCTTGAAACAAAAGTATTGTTTCATCCTAACAACAGAAATATTAAAATGTAGAATAAAGAAAGGTTTAAACATGGTAAGCGTGTATGTTGTTTGTGTATCTAGCTTCCACAAGCTTAGAGAAAAAAGTGGTAATCCTGAAACCTAATTTCCTCAGGCTCAGCAGATGTCTGTCCTGTGTTAGCCTGTTTCTTTACTGACAGCTGTTTCACAAGTGCCTCCCCTCGTCTCTACAGAATGCCTTTTGTTTAATAATTTGCCTCTACATTATCTCCCATCCCACTTAGACAAGCTTTTTCAACTCTGCTGGTACTTTTAGAAGGGTTTTTTATAATTTAAAGGCAGGCTTATTTTTGAAGAAGTTACGTTAAACTATGTAACTAGCTTCAGCTAGTTTCTTAGTAACAGTTCTACTTAACTAAGAGGACACCTTCACCTAATCAGCGTTTCAACAAATACCGATTTAGTATTAAGAAAAGTTTTGCTATGCTTCAGAATATCCACCTTTTTTTCTCCCCATTTAATTGCTTGTCGCCGTGATAATGAAGGTCTAGGGGGGAATATCACATAAAGTGCAGCCCTCTAGTGGCAGAGGTCACTTGGAGTTTAAAGCAAGCTGGGTCCTTGTCATGGGAGGGGGCAATGAAAAATACAGCCTTTAGCAAAATGCAGGCAACTGTCCTGCATTGTTCATGGTCTGAAGCACAAGTGAAAATAGTTGTGGCGGCCCATAATACAACCCTGCCCCCCTCTGTTGTAATATCTGTGCAGAAAGTACCAATGAAAAATATCAAAAAGTCTGTATCAGTGGAGTTTTCCTCCTTTTTCCAAATCTGTAATCTGTTGTTCATCTTTTCTGTTTTCAGCCAGCTTCAGACTGGCATACCTGACCAGAGGTTTTTCAAGCAGTTGTGGGATCTTGGTTCCTTTCCTGTATGCATCAGTCATGTCCTACCACATAATGATTCTGAAACTTCAGTAAGAGTTTGTTCAGAGATGACATGGAGTACAAATTCCATTTGCCAGCTTTATTTCTAAAATCATTCTTAGCTGGTGGAGGTATGGATGGTAGTATTCAAATTCATCTCTCCCACAGACGTGAGACCTATGCTTAGAAGTGGAAGGGATTAGGAATAGAGAGAAATTAAGCATATATGTTAACAAATAAAAATCTCCATAATAACTCAAGTGAAGTTCTAGTAAACAACAATTAATCTGATGGCATCTACTTTGTGGAACAAGACTCAGTCTCCTGTTTTTTAGAGAGGTGATGGATAGTTCTCATCTGACTAACAGAATGAAGAGTTCATTTTTTCCCTTATGGGAAATATGACAGAGTCCAATAATCATTAGATGAAAAACGATGCCTCTTAAACATCCTGGCTAGGTAAAAGAAAACAGATTCTGTCTTTGTCCAAAAGGACTGACAGCTTTTCATTCCTGGACTATTGCAGTGATTCCTGTAAACTTTGGCTACACTAAAATTACAGTTAGTGATGAACTCAGAAGATGCTTTCAAGTCTTTAACATCTGTCTTCTGTTTATGAAACCTTTTTCCTCCAATAACCTACCACTTAAACTATTACTACTGTTGATTAAATTATCCAATTTTTGCCTGTTTAAATACTGCAGAATTTGTTCATCAGTAAATATTTTTGGGTTTCAGTGGAACTTCTCCAAGATTCCAGCAATATTAATCTGAAAAAAATCAATCTCTGTTTGGGAAAAAAAGTCAAACATGTTAGACAGAAAATGACCTGATTATCTGTTTTTCCACATTATATTGCTTTTATTATTTGCACCTATATTATATTCATTGCCGAACTAAAAGCCAAGTGTTAACAGTCATACTCTTCACTGAAAAGAGCATGGACAGCTGCTAAACCTTTCCATATTGTAGATCATTGCTGTGTAGTAGCTTTCATTTTCTGGGAAATTGAGGATGATAACTTAAAATCAGTAAAAAAGTGACCATACCGTTGTTGTAACATGAATATGTTGGCTAAAATTCTTTTTCTGGTGGTAGAAGGAGGAAGTGTTTTTAGGAAATCAATGCCCATTTCTGCTTTCTCAGCAGAGAGATCATCTGTCTCCTCCTATTCCGACAAAGTTCATCAAAATTTGCATGGTATTTTTTTTACTTTTCTTCAGGATAAACAAACTGAATTGATCTGAATTCTTCATTGCTGAACCTGTAAATCAAATTTATAAGGGGTTACCTGAGGACTTAGTTACCTGAGGTCTCAGTATAAAAGCCAAGATAGCCTCAGGACAAGGTAATTTTTCATCCCTCCCAAGGATTTGACAGTGTAGATCCAGATATCTGAAACTCCAGTGGCTGAACACTTACTCCAAAACATCATCCCCCCGGTGACCTTTATGTACAGCAATTTAAAAACCTTTTATTTCTCAGAATGCAAGAAAATAAAGACTAGCTTTCAATTGCCTTCCAAAAATAGTGGTATCTTCTGTTTTATTTAAGTTCTTTTTTGTGTACATTATTTTGGTTTTAATAGAAAAATATATATTCGGGGATTAAAACAGATATAAACTATGAGTACTTCCACTGTAATGAAACAATGTAATATCATATGTGAGAAATAGCAGAATCTCCTGGTGTAGCTTGGTCAGTTTACAGTGTTACTGACTGTGAACCTTTTGTTACTATCTTACAAAAGGACACTGGTGAAGCATCTCTCCTACAAGCTGGATTCAGCCAGCTATCACTCCAGATGCTTCAGTGTGCATTCCTTTAGCAGTGTGGTGAGCAGGGTATTTTACAAGGAATCAACATACCTGTTTCCAACCTCTGTTATTACAGTTGCTCTAGCAGTATTACTATTTTATATGCCATTTTGCCTACCCACCACCAACTGTCTTATTTGTTTGAAATGTTGGCACTTTACAATAAATGAAGTAAGGAAAAAGATACATTAACAGCGAAATTAGTTTCTTTGATTCTGTTGTCAAGCTTGATCCCTTTTCTGGAATAATGTAGTCTTGCAACATAGGACCTTAATAAGGTTTGGTTTAGAATTTTACTGTAGTTCAGCTCACAAACAAAAGTTATTTCAGTGGAGAAGATCAGAAACTTTTCTGAAAAAGGAATGGAGAGGGGAATGTAAATATGTTGCACAGTAGACAAAGGAAAAATAAGGAGACAATAATGAAAAAGGCAATGATTTTTTCTGTTATAAATAAAATTTATATTAAATTATGTAGCAAAATTTGAGTTGCTCTGATAATTTTGCTCATTGATAAAATGCATACTACCTGAGACTTTTAAAGACAACCCTATCCTAGTACAATTATACTAGTAAACTCTCCTATGGTTAACTACCAAGAACCTCCAGTTTGTCCTGTATCATTTATAATCAATTTTCAAAAAAAAAGCTACTTTATAATGATAGAAATTTTGCCAATGGAAAGGCAAGAAAAGTAGTATCTCTGATATAATTGAAATAGAGATCTAGATGTCTTTAAAAACTTTTTAAATGCTTACTACAAAAAAAAAAAAGAATCATCTGCCAGTAGACTACAAATTAGATTTTCAGCACAGCAAGATTTTAGGAAACAGTTATTGCCTTTAAGAAAACACAGGGAACTATAAGTGATTCCTCCCTAGAGTTTAGCAAATACCTTAGAATTTCTTCTCCAAGAAATTATTTCACTTCACCAACAAAAATTAATGATTCCATTTCTTTTTCTACATCCTTGAAATTGATTCCTACAAAATACCCCTGAATTGGAAAGTCTTCTGGTGGGGGGAGGGTAAACAGCCAAAACTTACTGCCAGGATAAATTGGCCAGAATGATTTGGCACATATCCTGAGTTTGCCATGAAAACATGTATCTGTGTGTCAGCTGCACACAAAGGCTATCTGGCCCCAGAAAAAGCACACGGATTAGACATAATGCTGCCTATTTCAGACAAAGGGTATTCCTCAGTGCAGGGAGGTTACAACAGACAGCTCATCAGTAGTACAAGTCTATCTGAATTATTTAGTTACCATTTTGAGCCAGAAGAAAATGGTGGCAGATTATTAATGACTTTTGGGGTCTATTCATCTTGTTACTTTGTTTCAGTGAAAGCAGTACTGGAAACATGAAAAGGTGCCAAAATTTGAGATCCATTTTACTTTAATCGCTTACAAGACATGGAGTCACTTTATTTCAATGCTAGTTGCAAAATATAACTGATCTTGATTTATATTTCACTTAGACTTATGAGGCTGCTATTTATGTTTGTAAGTGGGTGCATGACCAAAATGAATGGAACAACTCATATGCTCTAGAAAATAGAAGTCCATGGATCTACTGGATGAAAACTGGTTTTGATTTCGAGGGGGTTTAAGTCATTCAATACAAAATACTTCAGGGAAAAAATAGTGAAGAAAGTAAGGAAACTATATAAAAGATATTAACATAGATTGCAATACATTCTTGCAATAAGAGAGGTTCTTGTCATATTCCAGTGATGGGCAATTTGAATTAATTTTGCACAGAAATATTTATGGATATGTAATAGGAATATAGAGAAAGAGTATTTAGGAACATATATTTTTAAATTTCTAATTAATTATATATAAACAACAGCTGGTGTATAATTTAAAATTTGGCAGTTGCAAAAATGAAGACTAAGGACTCAGTTTCCAATAATTAAAAATCACAAACTAAGGTGATCTTTACATAGCCATGTGTTATGTTGATAATAAACAGATCTAAATATGGTGTTATAGAAAGTTACACATTATATATGTAAAAAGCCTGATAATTTTTCCTGCATATTTTTTTCAGAATATTTTTGTTGTAATATTTTAGCCAAGTAGGAAGACTTCTGTTTCAAAACTTCTGAATATTTGTATTTTTCTTTTCATTCTTTTTTTTCATTTAAAGGCTTAGGCTGTTTCCTCTAGCACAGAAAAAATCATACATTGAAACAGTAAAAATAAAATTGCTGCAGAACTGAGTCATTGCAAGTGAGATGAATGCCCACAAAAAAGTACAAATTACAAAAAAACTCAACAGAAACAGGATCATTGTGCATTAGCATCAATGCTTACAGACTCATCATGGCTCACAACAAAGGTATTTATAAGTGGACCTCCTGCCTCTGTCGCATGCTGTCATTGCTTTGGATTGACTGCTGTTAGATCCCTGTAATCCTGAGCCCCGGGATCTTGTCCTACATGTTTACCCCACTTGGTATGCATGTCAGTATGCATTTAAAATGGAAATGAACTCTAATCTTTGTATGTGTTAATAGAAAAGGGTTTTAATCTCCTAAACCCCATATTTACCATGGTTTTGTTTTGTTGTTTGGATTTTTTAAAAATACGGTTTATAAAAAGCTGTCTTCAGACTTTTAGCTTCTATTTGCTAGTTTATCCACTTATGTTTGGTTAATATTTGGCATTTCTTAACTCAGTAGTGTGTCATGGCAATAATATTATGGATTATGTTCAAGGATGAGGAGAAGAATAGGGTAACAGCAACTACTGGTCTAAAAATTACTTCTTAGAAATGAAAAGTCTTGTCAACTTTCTTATCTGCAATGCATTTGTGAGAATAAAATCTCATATTTTAGAAGCCTGATGTTACAGGTATAGAAATAATATATGGCTGCCATTCACATGTGAGATTATATTATTATGTAGATGTTATGCAGAGATTAAAATCCAAATATTGTCCAATTTAGAAAAAGTTCATTAAAACTGTCATACCCCATTCCACCTGAAAACACGTTGTTGCCAACAGATAAAAAATAATGGCCTTCTTTGAAAGTGATAAAAAAGTACCAATATAGTTGAGTTCTAGTCCTCAGTCCTGTGAGAAATTTTGTATTTCCAGTTCCTTGTACCCCATACAATTCTTATGTCATGTAGGATCTTTGTGACAATCACTGCTATTTTTGTACTTGGATAGTTATTAATAAATATTTGCATCATCCAGCTGCTCCTTGGAGCTTGGTTTCATGACTGTTTCTCTGGGAAGCCCATTCCAGTGACTGACCACCCCCTCAGTGAAGCACTTTTGCCTATTGTCTGGTCTGCACTACCCCCAATGGAGCTTCATTCCATTTCCTCATGTCCTATCGCTGGACACCAGAGAGAGGAGAGCAGCACCTTCCCCACTGCTGCTCCTCTTGAGGAATCTGAAGACTGAGATGAAGTCTTCCTTCAGCCTTTTCTTCTCCAAGCTCCAACAAACCAAGTGACCTTGGCTGCTTCTCCTTGCCTTTCACCATCTTGGTCAACATTCTCTGAACACTCTAATAGTTTCGTGTTCTTCTTATGTTGGGGATAATAATATAAATGTGAAATCACTAGAGCAGTTTGTACAGTGGTGTGATATGAAAAGGTTTCTTTTTCTTAAGATCCTAAAGGAACAGGTAACTCCTCATGGATAGAACCTTATTCCTGGCCTAAATTCATTGACATCAGTAGGCTGTCATTAAGCAAATGGATCTTCCACTTAAGGAAATATATTTTAAATTTATAAAACTTTTAATTTTTGTCTAGTAAAAGTAGTTTCAGTACATTCCAGTCTGATTTTTTGATTTCAAAATTACTTCTGGAACTAAAGGTGATGTGATGAATATGTCAGGCAACTCAGTCAGTAAAAACCCCACTTTTAATATCTATCATCCAATGTGGCAGGTTATTTCCCAAGTATAAGTAGCAAATTGGTAAACTAAGAAGGCATCAGACACAGAAAGAGTACACAAAAGATTATATTGTTTTATTAAAGACTGTAGTTCTAATATAACATCATAAAAGCAGTTGGTAAAACTAAATTTTTAAAGCAAAGCATGCAAGAATTAAAGTTCTTAAAGCAAAAATAACTTTGCTTAGTTGCACATATTTTTCATTTTAAAGAAAATGTGTTAACAGAAATGGAACTATAGCAAACTGTAATTTTCAAGTTTAGCTAAGTTTAAATAGCGATAGTATAGTGTCTCCTCCATGCTTTAATATTTAATGTNTTTTAAGAATTTAACATTTTATAAAGGTGAAAAAGCTGGTACTTTTTAACAATTTAAGAAAACTAGAGAAGATGATGATTCTAGGAAATTAATATGTTAAGGGTTTTATCAGGTTTTAGTCTCTAACTGTCCTAGTCATAATTTAGGCAGTAACCACATATGGTTCAGCCAAATTCAAAGATATTATTCTGTACCAAAGATTTTGCTCAGTTATGCAAATGCCCATTCACTTGAGTAGTGTTTATTCTTATACATGATCATATTCAACACAATTTTTTAAAATAATCAAAACACTGAAGTGCTTCAAGAATGTATCTTCTTTTTTCTTGTGTTTTTGCATGATTTTGTATACCGAAAAATATTCTAAAGAAACTATTCAAACTTGATTGTTATGTACAGCAATAAATGCCAGTAAAACATTTTTGTGTCTATGTTCCTATTTCTACAACAACATACATTATTTTTAATCATTATAATCTGAAGCTTCATTGTTTTTGAAATACTGGTTTGTTGATCAGATTTCTTATACTTAGATAAATATTGCTTTGCAAATGTATAGAAAATATTAATACTTCAAACTTTTGTTTTTGTCAAGTCTGACTTTTTAGAATTATCTTTTGGACTTTGTGGGTAAATTATTCTTTATTACATTGTCATACTGTGGAGGAATTGGATTGCACTCTCTCCAAAGATTATGCATGACATCAAAATGGATTACAAAAAAATGGTTGAAAGCTATTTCTCTCATCATTACAATGGCCCCATTAGGGAAAGAAAACAGTCAGCATTCCATGAGCATTTTATTTCTTTAGAGTCTCTAAGATTACCCAGGACAATAAATCATATAATCAAACAAAAATGCTTGGTGTGATCAATTCCGCAACACTGTATTACATTTTCTGGAATGTAATTTATGAAAGAATTCACTGTGTCCATGTTATTCAGTGTTCTCTACATACCTTAATAAAACATATGATGACAGCAGGCTTTGGTCATGGAAGTTTGAACTTTATTTTATTGTGATTGTTTTCAATATTTAGTTCAATGAAATGAACATTCTGTGTAAATCCAGTCACCTGAGAATGAAGTTAAAAATTGTAATTACTTTATGAAAATAAAAAACTATTTCACTTGTATTTGGTGAATTTCAGTTTTATTAAAAATCTCTAGGATCCAAATTGCATGTAAATGATCAAAACCTTTAAAATAAAGATAAATCATCTATTAAAATGCAAGTATGTGCATTTATGTATGTTTCTACCTGTGTATGAACATACATATTTGTGTACACACAAATAAAACACATGCGTAGGAATGATGTACACACCTTGTGTACGTGAGTGTATGTATGTTTGCGCATGTATTCATACACAAAATCACAGCAATTTTGAGCCCTCTAGTGGTAAGAAACCTCTCAGTTAAGAAACCATTAATCTCAGCCCAAGTGTACCACTCTAACAGAAAAATGTCTAAACTCTCCAGTATGATTATGCCTTCACACAAGTTCAGGATAGCTCCCTGTAATTGGTGTGGGTCTGTAGATGCAAATGTTACCAACAACATAGCTCTGCAAATTAAGTTATTGTTTCCAGCATGGTAACTTTTCTACCTTTTCTCTGTTGAAAAAAAAAAAAAAAAGACATATTCTTTTGACACATTGTTGATAATTCATGATATTAATTTTTGAAAAAACCACAAAAAACCAAAACCCAAAAAACCCTTAATCTCCTGACACAAATACTGTCAAATAAGAGGGAGATGTTTTCAAGCATAGCATCCTCATTCTCAGCCTCCACTATACAGTTATACAAGTAGCTACTACAGGGAAAGGAGAAAATAAAAAAATCTGCATTTCAGATTGGGAATGACTTACAACTTCAGCTATCTGGAAGCTAGATTTCTAGGCTAAGCTAGTTGTTTGCACTCACCTTGCTGTCACTGGAGGCAAAAGTTGTTTGAGAATGAGTTGTCTTGTAAAGGTGCTGGGAGAGAGCTGTAAGATAGGCAAAATATTTATGGATGCAAGGGTCTCCCCATTTTTCAAAGAGATCTAGATAACAAACTTGGAATCAATGTTTTCTTTTTCATAAGGCTGAAAAAAAAAATATATGAAATGCCTAGATTTGAACAGGATTAAATAACACGGTAGTAAATACTATCGTTTACAGCATTATTTATAACCTGTAATGCGTATCAGAATATAAGATAAAATATTAATGAAAATGTATATAATAATAATATATTAATAAATAAATCTCAGACAAATTAATCTACTACGTGGCAAAATCATTCTGCAAGATTACTCCTATGTTGAGGAAACTCCGGGATAACATTCAGAAGTGGTTTATATGTGGTGCAGGATAGATTTGGTTGGAATATAATTCCAGCATGCAAGGGTGTCATTATCAAAAAGACAGGAGTAGGGTTATGCCTCACAGAAGAAAAAACTGCTGACTTCAAAACAGTCAAAAAATTACCGAATCACAAAATGGGTCAGGTTGGAAGGGACCACAGTAGATCATCTGGTCCAACCTCCCTGCTCCAGCAGGGTGGTCCCAGAGCACATTGCACAGGTTTGTGTCCAGGCAGTTCTTGAATATCTCTGGTGAGGGAGACTCCACAACTTCTCTGGACAATCCAGTGCTCGGTTACTCATACTGTAAAGTTCTTCCTCATATTCAGGTGGAACTTCCTGTGCATCAGTTTCTGCCGTTGTCTCCTGTCCTATTGCTCGGCACCACTGAGCAGAGCCTTTAGATAATAAAATTAAACAGTACTATGTGACTTGAAATGTTTAGGGAAAAATAAATTTTACATTGAGCCACTGCACTTTTCTTGTTTAAAAATCCATTTGCTAGTAGAAAGTAAAGGATCAGGAAAGTAATACAATTTATCAGCTCTATGCTTGGGATAAACAATCCTAAATTAATATTTCACAAGATCAGATGTTATTGCTTAGTTATGAAATCTTTATAACAACAATATATGATGTCTGGATAAAAGTGTTACTAGACAAAACAATCTTAATTTTCTCCAAGAAGGCATAGCAATTGCTTTGGCATGACTAGAATGTAATGATAAAGAGGTTTCAATGGGTGCTTAAACTATCAGGAATTCTTGACTCGAATGGGACCTGATGAAAGAGGAAATTAAATTTAAAGGCTGCTGGTGTGAAGTCATCAAATCAAGCTGTACTTCCTGATCTTTTGCAGCTGACATCACTATTATCCTTCCTGCATCTTGCAAGTGTTTCATCAGTTCTACAGTAGACTAAGATACCATTCATTGATGTGTCACAGAGAACAACATGTGGATTTTCCCTATGTGGAAAATCACATTTCATGGGCCACCCAAAAATAAAATAATTTTATCACATTAAATTAAGAAGTGTTTAAAAAACTTCCACAAAATGAACATGGTTGAGAATATAAACAGCGTACACTAGAGGAAAAAAGACAAAAACTTAACAGAAATTCAGGTTTTGTTTCCATCTTCTAATATGCACTATATCCTAAAGTTTCAGTCATGTGTTTAAAAGACATATTCAGGGCAACAGCTAAACAAAAAGTGGATTCAATTGCTGTATAGGGCATTTACTTTGGAGTTGAGCTCATTGATCCTTGTGAGTTCCTTCCAACTAAAAATATTCTGTGATTCCATGATTCTTGCCACACAAGGTTGAATAAAAAGGGTGGGTGGGAAAGAGTAGTCTGCTGGACTCCCTGTGACTCTGACTTAGGTAACAGGTTCTCGAGTAGATCTCAAAAAATATCCCACTTCTTCTCCCTCTGTTTGGAAGCAAATACAGAGGCCAGAATGCAACTGAGCAATTGTCTCTGCTGTTCAGTGTCGTAACTGTTGTCCAGTAAGGCCAGCAAGGAAACAGCAGTAACCAGATTTTATGGTGTAGGACATAAGTTTCATAGAGACTCTACAGCCTCTGCCCTAATCTTAAATGGGGTCAGGGCTTGATCTGAAGAAGGACTTGAATTGAATGCATTTCAAAGAGATTACTGATACACTTTTCTATTATAAGAATTTATTTTGTGATATGGAAAATTATAAATAATATGAAACATCTCACTTCATGCTCCAAAACAATTGCTGTCTAAGATTATGAGGATCCCTTTGTGGAGATGATACATAGCTGTACCTTCCTGAAGAAACAGGTTCTTCATTACCAGCAGCCAAATAATAGTTTCTGATGGACTGCTATTCACTTCTACTGTTTCAATTTCTGCGCGTCACTAGCGGCCAGGAGAGATCATCTACGTTTCAAGAAGAAAAAAGAGGAAGAAGTTCCCAAATAAAAAGGTGTTTCTGCATTGCCACTGAATTTCTCTGTCACATCTATAGGTCTCTTTCTTTGATATTTGAGCACTGAGTTGTCAGACATTTTTTTAAGAAACATTTTTGTAGTTTACTTATAGATGTGCAGAAGTAATCCTGTCACAACAAGGTAAGTCTTATAAAAAGATACTCAAAAGCCTTACCATTAAAAGCCAGTGAACAACATCTTGTGTGAAATAATCAAAGAATCATAAAATGGCCTGGGTTGGAAGGAGCCTTAAAGATCATCTAGCTCCAATTCCCTGCTGTGGACAGGGACACCTTCCACTAGGTCAGGTTATTCAGAGCCCCATCCAGCCTGGCCTTGAGCACTGCCAGGGGCAGGGCAGCCACAGCTTCTCTGGGCAACCTGCTCCAGTGCCTCACCACCCTCACAGCAAACCTTCTTTTTCTTAATATCTAATCTAAATCTTCTCTCAGTTTAAACCATTCCTCCTCATCCTGTCATGCTCTTGTAAAAGATCCTTCTCCACTCGGGTGCTGGAAGGCCTCAAATTAGGTCTCCACAAAGCCTTTTCTTTTCCTGGCTGAACAAACCCAATTCTCACAGCCTTTCCTTATAGATGAATAATCTTATAATACCATCTGAGAATATATCTGCTTACCTTCTTATTGCATATGTCCATATGTACATGCTTGTTCCTAATGATGCTTATTGATTATATATTTGATTTACATATTTTAATATGCTTTATACTTGCCAAAAAAAAAAAAGTGATGTGCCTGACATCACAGCTCATCAAATTTATCAAATTTCAGACTTCATTTTCTCAAGCTAAGACAAAAACCCTCATAGGTACATCCTGAGTAAAAAGTTAGAAAGCAACCAGCTTTCTGAAGGCAAAATAACCAATTGGACTTGATATGAGTAGTGAACTGTCTCCACAACTGGAAGGAAAGTAAAACTCCACAGTGCTCTGCAAAGTAGGCTGGACAGAAATTTTTGCAAAGTGAAATCAAGAAGAGTTTCAGTTCTTTTTTCACACTATGGTAAGTGTGGTTCTTTCTTTAAACATCGCCAAATCTGTCCCCTAGAGGAGAGGAAAAATCAAAAATCTGTAACCACAACACATTAATGCAAATATACATTAAGTGAAACAAAACATCTTGACTTTACAGCCTAAATTACGAGATATTATTATACATGATGGGCTGCTCTGAGGTGCACAGATGTGGAGAGGAATAAAGTCTGCTACAAACTTAAATTTCTCTACTTTTCTTTACAAGCCCAAAAACATAATGGAGACCGAGTCTTATTCTCAAAGACCAGAAAGGACATCATAATTATTCAGTGAGGCCCCCTATACTCTCCACTAGCAGAATGTCCTCCACAAGTTGGAAATTGCATCTAATTTTGCTTTAAGGGAACCATAAACCTTCTAAGTCTTCCTACAATTCCGTGTATTATTTCTAGAAGAATTATCCGAATTTCAATTCCCAGTAATTACTTTCTGTACCTTTTCTGACTGCATTATCAAAAAGCTCAGTTCTGTCAGATATAATTCTCATGTTTAAATATTTATAGCTATTTATCAACCCATCTCTTAAACTTCTCTTCAATATACCAGATAAATTTAATTACTTACACCTCACACCATAATACAAGATTCACAGTTCTGTAATCTTGGTTTGGGGGCTGCTGGGTTTTGATTTGGTTTAGTTAGTTGGGGTTTTTTGGGGTCCATTTGGGGTCTTTTTGGGCAGGGAAAGGGGGGTTGGGATTTTTTTTTTATTTTGGGGGTTTTTTTGCATATGTTCTCTAGCAATTCTCATTTCCGTTCCCCTTTATTATCCATTCAAAGATTTTGTTAGCTGTCTTTTCACAGGAGCACAGAAAGCTCAGAGTGAGGATGTGATCTATGGTGATACTTAAAATCTAGTTCTAGTCATTGTTATTTTAAGATAACTTTGATATTCTGTAGACACAAACTGCTTCCATGAATTCATGACATATTCCTCTTTATTGGAGATATTAAATAATTTTTTTTAATTTTAACAATTTCAATCACCTGATTTAGATTACCATAATTGTAACTATATTTCAATAGCCTACCAATCTAATAATTTAGTAATTAAATTATTATATATATAATAATTTTCAAGCTGTATATGACATATACTGATAAAGCTTTTTGCCAGCTTTCATAATGTTCACTCCTGAGTTCCCTATTTCTAGGTGGAAATAGGGATCATCATGTAACAAATCTAAACTTGCTTTTTTTCCAAGTTACTTTTGCATAAAACTTATGCAATTTTTTTCCTTTTTTCATGCCCTTCAATGATCTAGAAACCAGGGCCATAAAATATAGGTAGCGAGAGGTTAGAACTGGAGCAAGGAAAGGTATCAAAAAAATCCTGGATATCAATCTCAAAACAACAGTTTCTAATCCCACTACATCATGCTTACCAATTTCATAACATGCAAGTATTTGATTCAAAAAAACTTTCACTTCATGTAGTAAGTGAATTAAATCCAGGTGTACATGCATACTTTCTTTACCACCCCATACCGCAGTCAAAACCAAAACCAAACAGAGAGCTACCTCACAATAGAAAACAAAATAAAACAAAACAGAACAAAACAACCAAACAAAAAGACAACTTGACTAGTAGAAATTATAATTATAATCTCTAGTTCATTACCAACAAAGTCCCAAATTAAAAAATCCATTATATGGCTGAAATGATGGGTAGGGTACTTAATTTCTTATTCTATGCTGTATCATTTTCTGGATAATGGGACAACATTTGCAGTTCTCACTGTTTCCCAGTTTTCCAAGATGAGTTGGAAAAAAATTGGCAATAAAATTCATTGGTTCCTTTGAGACCTCTGAGCATCAATTACGTAGCTAGTTCATTTGAAACATTCTCATATGGGAATAGATGTTGTCTTATCAGTGCTTTATTTCAGATAGAAAATGTTGTGTTTCCATCAACATTCGAATGGCTTGGCCCTAAACCAGCCATTATCTCAGCTTCTCTTACTCTGAATGAACTTATAACCTTTTTAAGAAAGATACAACACAATGTTCAACTCTCCTTTTTCCTAGTAGATAATTCTGTAATCTTAGAGCTCAGATGAAACAAAAACATTCAGTGAGTTGCGTACGCACTGCTTTCTCAAACAGAGGTTTTCTAGGAGTCCCTCTCCCTTTCTCTGCTCCATCTTCTACAGGACTTTCCTCCCCACCTGAGCTTGGCAAGAGGTCAGAGTGCCTCTTCTAAAGGAAAATCTCATCTTATTTTGTGTTTATCTACTTTTGTTCTGGAAAATGCAGAAATATACACTGAAATATCTATATTCTGTATTGTTCTCTGCACTGCTGTAGGCTTCTTATAAGCTGTGACTTGATTAGACAAAATAAAAGACTTTGTTAATATGTTCAGGTCAGGCTACTTCAGAATGAGAGGGGGAAAAGGGACTCAGAGAAGCTACTTACTTCATTGGAAATGCTGTCTAGGGAGTAAAAACTGGAAGTAATATTAATATTTTAGAGCAGTACTTTGGCAGGAAGACATTTTTAGTGTGTGATATTTCAAAATCTGGAAAACATTTCTTGATGATATTACATATTTTAGAGACTCTCTGTGTTGACAGTGTTTTGTTGACACTTTTATATGTGGTTGGATGTTTTTGTTGGCATCTGTAAATTCCAGAATTATTCCTGCTATCAGTGGAATAACAATAGGAATGCCTAAAGGCTGCTCTTCTTTTTGTTTGTTTTTTGTTTTTTTTCACCACACAAAACTAGATACAAAAACATCATACCAATTTTGGGGAGACAAATTAACTGATTTTTCCAGAAAGTTCCCAGTTACAGAGTGGCTTCTCTAGCTATAATCAATGATTCTCCAAGAATTAACCAACTATACAGGAATTTGCAAATAAAAGCTAAGAAATCTGGTGACTAAGTCTGGGAAGAAGAGAAATGGGGTAAAAAATTTGGGGTAAAAAATGTGAGATTGAAGACAGAGTAATGGAGTAAGAGCCCTGTGTGGTTAAAAAGTGAAAGATGAGAGATGGAATAGGTTAGCAAAATGATTGTTGTCAGCTGATCTATAAAATTCCGAGATTAGAAAAAACTGAATAAACTGAACAAAAAGAAGAGGCAGGACAGATAATTCAGAGAAAAGAGTGGCATTGTAAGGCAAACTGGGATGAGGAAACTTGGGGAGGCTTGCTACAGAAACAGTTAAAGAGATAGGAATATCAAGACCGGAGCAAGGACAAAAGAAGCTGAGTTTGGACGTAGAAATTAAGCAAGCACAGACATTATCAACCTAATACTTATCGGTACATTGTTGCTTAAACTCAAGAGATGTGTTTCTCTTAGATTCTTCATTTTTGCAGTTTCATATCAAGGCAAATAGATACAAAATTTCTGTAAAAATAATACATTAAAAGGATAGGTTTGATAAGGTCTTTATCTACCTGGTGTAGCGATAGGTATTCCTGTCCATGATGGGAGTTGTGGGACTGGATGATCCTTAAGGTCCCTTCCAAACCTTAATGTCCTGTGATTCTATGATTCCATGGCATTAGGACTGCAAGCTAAGCACTCAGGTCTTATCTGTATTACGTTCATTATCAAACTTATATAGCTGACATTCCCCACTCCCTGAAACCAAAATACTGTAATACCACCTCTGACTAACTCGTGCTGTTCTGCTCTTTCCGCAGAAAACTCAGCCAGGTGATCAGGGGGGTGCATGTGTGAATTGAATGAAACCTTAAAATACATAAAACAGCACATCACTGAATTTCTTCAGGCCTACAAAAAAATTACCTAACTAATTCATTAATATACCTAAGGCTTCAACAGTCTCAAACCTAAATGTGTTTTCCTAATTATTTACACCTAAATTAAATTCTAAGTTGAAATAAAATTAAATTGATATATCGGAGAACTGCAATTTACACTTAGACTTTTGAAAAATCCAAATGCCAGCAATTTCTACTAATTTTTTTCAAACTTCTTATTTAAGGGGAATATTTTCTAATCTGGATGCATTTATTTTATGTGAGAGCATTTAAAGTAATTTCAAAATATATGAGTGTTTTAAGGATCTTTATACTAATTTCATTCTGATTTACTGTGATTTTTGCTGATGCACTAAGTTCATTTAATCAACTTTATTATGACAAAACTTAAAAAACCCCTGACACCAGTCAAAGCTAGTTCTAAACATCTTTAAAAAATAAACTTGTTGAAACAATGTCTTCACCTCTCTGCAATGGAATGAAATAGTGCATCATTGCTCTAAATGTAGTATTTTGAATGTCCAATAATACTCAGGATGGACTAAGTGCAAGTTTAATATTCATTTTTATGACTCAGTTATTTTCAAAAAAAATCAATTTTAAGTTGTTCTGATTTTAAAAATAGCTAAAAACTCTAATATTAGACTTATTTTGGTAAGCTATTGCACTGTGTTCTTCACTTAATCTTTAAAAGTTTGCCTTTAAATATGATTTGTTTCGTATGTAAAATACTTTCATTCTACATCTTTGGAAAGATTTGTTTATACACAGCACTAGGAGGAATTAAAATGAAAAAGGCACGATACTGTATGTGTAGAAGTAGAAAAGCAGTGAACAAATAATAATGGATGCAGAAGACATTGGCCCAGATACATAGAAAGAAATACTTGATGCAAGCAGTTAGGTTTAATTAGGCTGTAACTTTTAACAGTTGAAGTCAGCTGGGACGTGTCCTGCAGTAACTCTGACCACAAGGGTAATCATTGCTTACGCTCCCACTTGCTGGACAGCTGCTGCCCGTATTCACCACTTCACAGTTAGTTGAGCCAATTTCTAGGACCTCACATGTAAGAAAGGGTAGTGAAAGCTGTAAGCCTGTTTTCCTCTTCTTTAGATATGGCCTTTCTTTTCATCTGCTTTAACTCTATTCAAACTGCCAAGATGTGACAATGCGTGCAGCTCTCTAACCCACTCCAGCAAGCTGTGACTATAGGGGTGGTAAAAATTCCTACCATTTGCATTCTGGAACCATGAGAAATACTCTATTCCACTTCCAAAGAAAGTGAAGGTGCAGTGCCCATATAATTGTAACTTGTAATTAACATCGTAATCATTATTAATGGTAATTGCAATAATAATTCTATAGTACCCACATCAGAAAGAAAGAGCTCTCTCTGATGGTGAAGGTTTTTGCTGCCTTTTCCTTGTGCTTAAGAGATTAAAAACTGAACAGTAAAGAACAGAAAATAAAGATGTTATATTTGGGATTTACTCCTTGACAGTTTTGCTAAATATTCTATTCTTATTATTAGAGTGGGCAGATTAGTGGCTACACAGTGCCTACATAAACCCCTCTGCTGATGTTCAAAGTCTTTTTCATAGGATCTTTTTCTATTTCTCTCTCTCTCTGCTGGTACAACAGCCTATGAGAAGCTTGAAATGCACCATCCATAGTAAACAATGAATAAGAGAGAAATTATGTTAAGTTTCAAAGAATAATGCAAACCAAAATTTTCTTGTTTTCTATTTCTCATTAAAATGTATTAATATATAGTATATCTTAAACAAAGGTTGAAAAATTGTTTTAAGAAGGTTTTTGTAGAGGTCTAAGGTGCAGGTTGGCAATCTTTTATCTTATCTCAGCTAAGAAACTAGGCTGCAGAATATTGAAAATAAATAAATCTTTAATGTCTTGTGTTTAAAACTACAGTGAACTAAAATGGAATAAAGCAAAATAATAACCTGTGAAAAAGATCTACAAATGTCTTGTCTCCCAGGTCAGAACATAAATACAGTAGCAGATTTGCCTGCTCCTTTCCTGAAAGTAAGATCATATTATAAGTATTCATGAAAAGCACAAAGTTTGCTATTTGGAAGTCTTAAATTGGTAAATCTCATAGTATTTTTACTTTCCCTTTGTCAATGTAGAGAATGGCTCCTTTTGTCTGTTCTGGGAGGAATTTTTCTCTGCTTTTCTATTAAAACAACTAAAACTTGAACCAGTGAAAGTCTGAAGGAGGAAAAAGAAATCAAATCTAAGAAAAGCAAAAAGTTTGAAGGCAACTGGAAATTGACAAATAAGTGTCAGAGCAGAGAAGTGTGGCAGTTTGCCAACCAGCTGCGAAAACTAATTCAGCTTTAGATAAAGAGATTTTAAAGGGGAAAAGGACAAGAAAACTTCAGAAAAAGGAAGAATAAAGGAGCAAAGAATAAATCCTTAGAGCTGTGTTAAAGAAGAAACATAGGCAGTGCTTTGTTGTTTTAACTGCAGAACTGCAAGAGGGGCTTTTCATTGAGACTTTGAATAGCACCAAAGAAACAGCCAGAAAAAAGTAGAAGCACTGAAGTTTTCCTTAATGCAGTATCTTATAGACCAGCTCTCCAGAAGGGATTTAAAATAAGCTTTTCTAGACAAATAGAAATTATTAACATCAGTTAGAGTTTTTTTTACTAGTCTACATATGGACTTAAAAATAACTGTTACACACAGTCCTGTGGACAAATTCATGGTGAGATGTGACTGAAGTTATTAGAAAAAGAAAATTAAGTAGTTGAAAATATCAATAGAGGCCACCTTTCCCTGCAAAAGTATTTTATGTTATCTGTAAGATTTTTCCTTTTTATTCTTGATATGTCACATTTTTAAATTTCATGGTCAGAGAGCATGCAAAAGAATGAAGTGATGAGTGCTGTCTGGTTACAACAGCAGACCAAAATAGCAAGCTGGTATATAAAATAACATGAAGGAAGGTGGTCACAGCCTTGTCTTCTCGTCTGTCACTAGGCCTTTTCATCAAGCTGTGAATAGCAAGTCAGCATGACGTACTGCTGCTGGTTATTGTGTAGAGATCTAATGACTGCATCCACTGTGCCCCACTACAGCATACTCAGAAGTTCCCTTAGGACAACATCTCCTGACCAGTCAGACCATTCAGAGAGTAGTGGGCCACTCAGGGGGCCCTCAAAACACCACCTTTGAGCTCACAGGAGGATTCCCTGAGAGTTCCAGGCTCTGAGAGTGAGTTCACATATGCCCTCTGTATGAACCAGATCCTTTCACCTCCATTATTCACGGCGTGACTGCTGCATGAAATTCCCAGAGCAGCATAGCATGACTCTGCAGCTTTCATCTTGCATGGCAAGGAGGAATAAGCTCTTTCACATTACAGCATGCACCTTAGGTACATTAAAAGTCTGGCATTTAGAAGACAAGAGCAATTTTGGCTAGCATCCAATAAAAAGCCTTGACATGTGTAACTGCCATAAAAGTGAAAGTTTCTCATTTCATACAAGTTTAGGCTAATGAGGGATTGAAGCTATATTTTATTTTTTATGGCTACATTTTTCAGCAGTCAGCTGTTTCAGAATAGCAATAAAATTCCTAATGATAATTGTTTTTCTTTTGGGAAGTTTCTTTGGCAGTTTTTATCAGCTTAATAGTTGTTCTGCTACTCATCAGTGCTGAAGGCTATATTTTTACTGGGGTATAATGAGTAACTATGTTGCCTTTGTGCCTTCCATGACCTGTAAGGCTCCAAACTTTGTCACCACACTTATTTTCTATTGTCTTGTCTCATTCCTGATTTTTCGTTCTATATTTGTGGCAATATTCTGCATTAGATATTTTAATATGGATTTTCTGAATTGGAAGTGTTTTAATTAATCCTTTGGGGTTTTTTTAATAAATATTTCTTCCCTTGGGTCTACATATCTTATAGTATGTATGTTATTTGAATATGTCCCGGCTGTGTGAATGAACCATACCCGATGATGAAGGAAATGAAGGAAAACTATTCAAAAAAGATCTCACTTTTTGTTCACATCCTTCCTGCAACTTGGAATTTTTCTGCAAAACCTTTTTGATACATTACCAAAAGGGGGGGTGGGGGGATGGGGGGTGCATTTGGGAGGGAGAGGAAAAACAAATTATTTGAGACAAGATCTGGACTGGAAAATTAGTCTCACAGGTTTCAAATGGCATTCTCCCCATCAGTGTCAGTGGGTCCATCAGAATGTCTTACAAACTGTTATCTGTCATTTGTGATGAGGAGTGCAAACTCCTTGGAGTGAAAACAATTTGTATGTAGCATTGAGAGCACTTACACTACTTGGTAATGGAAAGGAATTTTATTATCATCTGCTCTAGCATTTAAACACTGTTATTTGTAATTTCTATGGTAAAGGTGTTGCTAGCAACTAAATGAGAATTCGGGAGTCATGAAGAAATAACAGGAAGGCATCTGTTATGACTTTCCATCCTGTTATTCTAGGTATTTAATAATAATTGCTGAAAGTGACCAGGAATGTCTGTCATTCCCATTGCTAAATACCTTTACTGACACTAAGGAAGTTACTAATGTGAACAAGAGTTTCTGGACTCAAACTATGCTTCTACAACTAATGACCTTAATCCAGCAGTGACCAAATTACAGCTCTGGAACCACAGGAAAAAGAACTGCTGGAGGAGTGGCTGCCCATGCGCGTGTCAAGCTCAAAACATATTACATTGGTTCCAGGATACTGGGGGAGTTGCCTGCAAGCCTGTTATCTCCCAAATGCATAAAAATTTATTAATATAAAATATAGATTCTAAATTCCTTTTTAATCTGGATATTCATACACTACTGTATTACTTCTGGACTGTTAGTTGAGAAATAGCATGCAATATTGTTACAATAATGTAACCTTATTTCTGATAAAATCAGAGATAAGAGAGTTCCTTTTCTTTTTAGATTTGTCAGACCATGAAACTGAAATGTTAATGTTGCCTTTAACAATATCTAATTAGTAACTGTTCGTATTCAACAACTCTATTTTCATTGGCTTGCGTTACACTGTGTTTTTTCAAAACTGTTCTATGAACAGACATTTTGTAATTTCTTTAAAACTTCATTATCTTTTGGATGACACAGTGATTTTAATTTCTATATTTTTAATCTCCTTTTATCTAACTTTTTATTTTGTTTTTTCTCTACAGAAGTGCATATGTTTACTCATTTATTTAGATAACTTTTAATGGAAATTTGCATTTTCACAAGGATATCCTAGTATTTTTAGATGAGTTGTGTTTGCTTTCTTAAAAGGCATTTTAAAGGCTGGCCCTCTCCAGCCCCCTTTAAAAATAATGAAACTCTCCCTTTGGGATATAGCTAAGATCCTCAGAGGTGAAGAGATAAGCAAAAAAATGAAACACAAATACTTTCCTACCATGTCAGATAGCTTTGATAGTGTCTGTAAACCATACTGGAGGGTGGTCCTCTCCATGATCCAAAGAGAGAGCTTAGGTACTGCAAAGAACAGCTTATTCTTGGAAATATTTTGGTTTTTTGTATCTTACTGTTACAGATGGAAGCTGAAGTATAAGATGAGCATCTTGATGACTGTAGTTAATAGAACTTTTGTCTACCTGTGGAAGAGTTTGATAAATTTTTATAACATTTTGCAAAATATTTTTCTGCATCTGTATTTGTGGCCTGTTGTGTCTCCAAATCAGAGACAGAAATTACTGTCTCCTTTTTTGGATACTTGACATCTAGCATAAGGGCTTGAATTTTTGTACCATGGAGAAACATTTAAATAATCTCTGTTCAAAATATAATGATCTCTGTTCAAAATAATTTCCTTCTACCATATTTAAGCTTTGAGAGCATTGAAAATGAGTGGGTGCCAAGGGCCTTAGAGCTACCTGGTTATAAACCAAGCAAAGGTAACAGAGACACACGAATTATGTTTATCAGAATTGCAGAACTGGAAAACTCCAGTAGAGAAGTTTTTAAAAAATTACCTACTTTGAGCATATTAAGATTGCATTTACTGGCTTTCCTTATTAATATTACAGTTCAACAACACGGGTGTTTCATTTTTTGAAAAAAAATAATTCTAATCATTCTTTTTTACAAGAAAGTTTTTCAAATAATGAAAAACCTGTTTCCCTTTCAGTTAGTCTAAGGAACTAAATCAACCAATAAACTCACGGCTTGCATTTAAGCCTTAATCCATGTCAGCAGAGCACTGCAATATTTAAACATTTTTTTGTCAGTCTGTATCATTATTTATGAATCACTAAGTGTGGAGAGCTACAAAGCACCTGTAGGAACTATTTTTGGTTGATTTTTCTCTACAGAAGTGCATATGTTTACTCATTTATGTTGAACTGACGGTTGTTTTTTGGTAACATATCTTACCTGCATCAGAGGCTTCAGCTAATAAACAAGCATTTCATTTTTCTACCCAGTTTCTCTTGCTGGTTTTTTCACTCTTTTATACTTCATGGAAGGTAGAGTGCTGCCAGTGTGCTACCATTCCAGCAATGTGTGCAATATCCCAGCACACAAATTTATAATAGAAATACTTCTTGTTCAAGTTAAAGTTATTGATTTGTTTCTTTGTCAAACTTTATTAAATTTAGTATCTTTTTGTCTCCCAAGTTTTTGCTTTACTACCTAAGCCATTAAAGTTTTCTGGCTTCTTAATTATTTTTCAAATTTCTTTGGCCATTGATAGGACAACAGAATTAGTTTTGTAATCTGGAAGTCAGCTTTGTCAACTAAGTAAAATATTTTTGGAAAAATTAACTCTCTCAGAAAATTCTAATAGGTTTATAATTGTATTAGTTTAGAGTTGAACAGACTGAAAATCTTCATAAAATCCACATTGCTATTGGAAAGGGCTAGCAGAAGGATCTGCTCTCCTTTTTTAGTGAACTTCTATTCACCAGTCATGCTGCATGTCATCTATATCATCTACAGTAATGGAATAAATGGTATTAGTTGAAATTCTTATCTAAGCTTGTCCATGATACTTCAGAAGAGTAAGTGAATTTATATACTCTGTGTGAGTTAGTGCACATATTACTTTCTGCTGTTATGGGCATATCATTTCCACATTTTTTTTAGGATAATTTAAAATAAAAGTTAAATATTGTTGAATTTCTTTTTTTGTATGTGTGCGCTCATTCGTAATTTTGAATTAATAACTTCATGAATTTCATGTTACAGATGACAAGATAAAATACTGTTACCTTTTTTTGATCTGTGGACACATTGTAAATCTTATGTAGTCCTTACATTGATTTGTTGACATGAGTTTGCTCCTTTTAGTTGATTTATTAGTCAAATTAGTTTGTTACATAGATGCCACTTTAATTATTTACTAAAGGAAACCATTGTAATAAATAACCTATAGGACTGATTACTAAAAAATAAAATATAACCTGTGTTTCAACTATCAGACAAAAAAAAAGAAATATCTTTGTGCAATTGTATTTGTCTGTGCACAGTAAATAAACAAATTAGTTTTAATAGGTACATGCGGTTCTTCAATTTGGTAGCTGCTTTTACCCATGCTACCCATGTCTTGTGATTCATTGAGGTCTAAAAAATTGCTCCCAGAATATCTGATACACTGTTTTTATCCAATTAAGTCAATAATCACAAGGATTTGGAGTTCTCCACTAATACGTTGTGGTACAAAATTGGTTGATACTGACCTGTCAGCTCAAGTGGATTAATAGCTGGATGTCATTAGCAGGTTGTGGAAAAGCTCCTAATCCATTTTAGGATGAAGCCAGACAGGTTAGTTTAAATCATCTTAGTGGGGTTTCAATTAGCCTAAATCCATAACATGTTCCAGTATGATGATATACACATATGCCTTTTTAATCTATATTTGCTTCAGCAGTTTCTTTCTCACATGCATTAGTCAGCATCTCTATTTTGAGAATAAGTGCCCCCCCTTGTCTGTCAGCTGAGCTCTTCCATGAGCTCATATCTGCACCTACTGCAGTCAGCTTATCAAAACGTCATTATTAGTTCAAGCTGTTTCTAAAATATTTTATAGGGAAGACATCATAAAGTTTATATGAAATTATATTTAAAAATATAAATTCATTATTTGAGCTATGTTAGATTTCTTCCCGAAATCTCAGGAGTTACATCTGACAGAATGAAAACTTCATTTAAGTCTTACAAACTGTAGGGAAAACCCTTTGCCTGGAATACTTCTGTGTGCCTCCTTAGATATCAAAGGACCCATGCTGATCCACAGTAACTGAAAGTGGAGCAGGAGCATCATAATGCTGGAGAATGCATCAAAATGCATATTTCATATTATGAATGCTTATGGAGTAATATGAATTTTTCTGTCCCCTAATTAAAACTACTCCATAGTAATTTTTGAAAATAATTAATTTGCTACTCAACTAGTCTACTGTTATTAGTTTGGGCAACATTTGAAGTTACTCTCCTCTTATTTACTAAGGGAAAATGTATTAGATGCAGTCTGATCTCCCATAACTCCATATGATCCCCCTGTAGTCACGTCATGTGGCCACACAGTTCATACACTTACGCTCAGAAGGCAGCACTTCAGACAGCTGAACCCTTTTGTTTGATGATACATCCCCCTTTCAGGGTCGTCTCCTTTTATGCTCACCACCCCCCCCCCTTAATCTACATTTTCTCTGATATTGCACAATGATTCACTCATTCATTAACCTTGTCACAATTCCTTGCTGCAAGGGGGCCCTGGGTACAGTTGTTCTGCAGCTTCTTAACCGCATATACCTTAAGTCCCAGAAAGCAAAATGGTCACCAAGGACACATCTCAAGAAATAGTTGAGGCTGAGGCCCAACTATCTTCTACACTACAACATATAAACCAGGCATGAGAGGTTACTTTTTGCAAACCTTTCATCTTTTAAGGCCCAGCATTAAAAGACACCTGATTTTCAGTTCTTGACAGTGTTCAGCATAAGACAGCAAAGTAACTAAAAACCCTAAATCGCTAGTATAGCACTTAGATTTCATAATAGTTGATTGTTTTAGAGCACCAGGGATAGGTATTAAACGGATTCAGAAGGATGGAAAGAGAGAAAGAATGAGCCAATAATGTCAGTCTGTTTCATGGACTGATATGAACAGCGGCCCTTAAATTACAACTTGCTGTTGCTGAGCTTCTGCCCTGCTGTGTGTTTTCTGTCCTACTGGAAGGTGATTCCTTTGAATGAACAAATGAACATTTTTGGATTATATGTACATAAACAAAAATTTGGAACTATATCTGCCTTCAAGAAGAGGGAAGTTTTTTCACTGATCACTGTTCTGGGGGCAACTAAACACTAGGGATTGTATGGAATAAACAAAGTATGGCTCCATTTATCAATCCATGTGGAAATACAGTTTCTAAGAACCCACTGCAACCATCACCAAGTGATCCAAAACACAAGGAAGTCTGATCCCTCAGAAGGAGGAATTCTGCAAGTGTCAGTCCTACAAACATCATCCATCCCTTTTGGCCAGTTATAAAGAGAGTCAAATTGCAAACCTTTATTAGCCGCATTTATTTTCACCAAGGGAAAATTCAAGTTTATTTTCCTCAATAAAATATTTGTGCAGGTGTATCAAGCTCTGTTCTGCTCCAACTCTGCAGTTCAGTTGTATCTTCCTCCCTCTTCTTTATTGTAACTGGAAATAAAGAATCAATCTCAGAATCTTCAAGATGTATCTTGATCTTGCATAATTTGAAATTTAAAATAAAATTTTATTAATTTCAGTGATTTTTTACATCTTTCAGGTATAAAAGCGTTTGATTTGTTTAAAAAAAAGAAAATAAGAAAAGACCAAAATGTGCATTATCAGTGTCTCTCTCTTACTGCATAATTCTGCAGTACTTTCTTTGAATGAACATATATGAAGAGTTACATAGTTACAATACAGAATTTCATAGTGCAAGGCCTTGACACAACACACATTGTTTGAGATGCTGTGCATATTTTCTATCCTATGTCTTTTAGAGTGTTCTTCCTTGGAGCCCTGAGACAGTGCTTAGAGGATTTATAAAAGAAATTCTTGGAAGTGAAGTACAGCAGTACATATAGTATTTTTAGGGCAGGGATTACTTTTTAGTTACTTCTGAGGAATATAACAAAGTCCAAGCAAAAATAATGCTTCATGCTTACTGAGACAGAAACAAATTGAGAGTTAAGATGCTAGATGCTTTTTATTCCAATAGCAATATGTCTGGATCTGTTAATCCAAATGACACTGCACTGAACATCACATTTACATTCTTAAAATGTGTTGTGTTCTTTTGTTCTTTAAGGTTTTCAGTACATAAGAATACTATGGAAATTATGAAAATGCCTGACACTAAAATGAATATAGAGTTTATTTACATGTTTTATTTAAAGTAAAAAGTAGGATGCTTGCAATCTTTTGGCATGTAGTTAATGTTTATGGTAACATTCTTGTGGCTGAGTTAAAAATACAAGAAAACAAAACTTCTGGGGCTTTTAAATACATCTTTTTGAACATTCTTCAAACAGTGTGATATCTGCCAGTACTGTAATATAATTACATTCCAAACAAGACCCAACATGGTTTAGAACACAGTTAATCCCATCTCAGTCACTCCTGGCTCTGTGATAGACCACCTTGACTCTGGACTGTGTTCACAGGCAACCAGAAGCCCCAGAGAGCATGGGGCTGAGACATCCCCATAGCTTCCGACTATGACAGCAGAGTTCAACCTAGATTATTGGTTTGGGCATTTGGCCAGCATTACTGGAGCTGCTGGCAACAGTATGAGGCAAAGAAGGAGAGAGAGCAAGGAGTCAGTAATGAGCCTTGAGGCTGGAGAAGTTAGTGGCAGCAAGTTGTGATTGAAAAAGGTGGAGAAACAGTAATACACTGCACATTTTATAAGGGTTTTAAAACGTCTCCATTTTGTACTGTAAAAAAAAACCAACCATATTTGCAAGCACGTATACTTTCAGGGATGCACACACACAACACACATATAAAAACAAACATATTTGTGTTACTGTATAAACATTAATTTTGCTTTTTTTTCAGTGTCTAGAATATTAGGTGAATTTTCAGCAATGGTTTTATACTTAATTCCCTGAAAAATGTGTTGGTAGACATTTTTGAGAGGAAAACAAAGTAAAATGGATATTCTGAGCTACTGCAGTTTGCCAAGCTGTTCAATTTTATTCAGGACATCTTAGGAACGTATAAATAAAGACAAAGTGGCAAAATACCCAAGTGCTTGTCAGATTTAAGGAAACAACACACATTTCCCCCACCCCAGAAAGCAATTATTTAATTTAAGAGAGCTTACTGGCATCAGTGTTGGTTTTGCTGGTAGACAGTGAGTAAACAAGCCATAATGCTGTCTACAATATAAACTTTAAGCCTAAAGTCTTAGCTTGCTGCTGTCAAATTCAAGGGCAAAGCTTCAGTTGACTTCACTGGAGCAGGGATGAAGTATGGGACTAAATAAAGTTCAAGCTAGCTTGAAATTTATTGCACACAGACTCATTTTTATAGTTGTAAATGTTTCCTATGTACCACTTTTCTCTACAAAAAGAGAAAAGTTTCCAAGCATCTGTTATTTAACGTTTGTACCTTACTCAATACAGAAGTTTTAATTTGTTTTTATTTCTACCATCAACTTAATTTTATTAGAATTCATTTTAGTAACTTTATCCTATTTCGTTTGACACTATATTTTGGAGTTTTAGCCCCAAACTTCAGATGTTTACAATAGGCTATGCTTAAGAAAAATTAAGGCTTTAAAACCACCAGTTTCCCTTATAATGCCTGCTAATCTACTTAACTGAATCCTTCTTTCTCTGATAATTTGCCTTATCTCTTTTTTTTTCTTTTTTTTTTTTCTAAACCAACATTTGTTGTGGAGCTTATAAAATTCTTTTTCTCACCCTATGTATTTCACTATGTTGAACCAATAGTCTTTGAGTTTCTTATATATGTTCATTCCTGAATAGCTTTATATCCAGGGCTGGGCTGCTTTTGCAACTGCAGTTTTGTTTCTATTATCACCTATGCCAATTCCAGTTTTTTTTTTTTTAGCTATATCTGAAAAGGAGTCGTCTTTATAGCTTTAAATCAAAACTAGAAATAAGGAAGTCCACAGACAGCTTGATCATAAGTCCATGTCCTCAGGTGCTTATTCAGTTACTATTTCTTTGTGTTCTGTTTTTCAGCTATTAAGTGATCTTTTTCTTTCTGTAAACCCTCCCTTAGGAGCTCTCTGTTAAATTAGGAACAAATTTAAGAATAGAATTCAGTCTAGTCACAGTACTTTAAAGAATGGCATTTTATAAAAACTCTACTTTCAATTTTGGAAACTGCAGATTACACATCAGCTGGTTTGCCTCAATGGAAATCTAAATGGGAGAGTTCCTTTTAATTTAAGAGCCTCATGAAATAGAAGAAAAAGTGCTGCTTATTTCATTGACCTGAGAAACTAAATCCTTCAGTTCTCACAAATCCAAAATATTCATTAATATGCATGGAAATTTTTGATCTGCGAAAATTGCAGGACAAGCCCCAATATGCAGGAGTATTTATAATATAGAATAAGAGGGTTAACAGAATGCCTTATTCTCTAGAAGAATAAGTACCTGACCTAGTATTTGTCACTCAAAAACAGAAATAAAAGAGGTGTGTTATGGGCACTGTTGTAAGTTCCTTAAAAAGGCCTAAAGTAAGTTAAAACAAAAAGACACATGGAGATTTTAGTATTGCTTTTTAAGAATGTACAGAAAAGGAAAGAAATCTAGTTTGGAAGCTTCACGTCCCCTTCCTTTTTCTAAAACAAAATGGCGTTCACTGATTAATAGAACTAAATGATGGAGGGTATGGGGAGTGAAACATTAACTAGAAATGAGACAGCTGAAAGATCTAGGAGATGGATGACAGCATAACGAGTATGCGAAACATGGAAGAACAAGAGCAGGCCACCAGATCAATCCACCGATGAAGCCTTGAAATATGCTTTCACTTACACCTTCTCAGCTTAAACAATGACATGCCCTACTTTTCTTGGGGGGAAGAAAAAGACTGGAACAATAACTGCAGGAGCCCTCACGTATTAGCACACAATCTAGTCTAGACAAAGGTAAGCACAATATATTGGTGGTGGCAGGAGGATTGTTGTTCAACAGGATGTTTGCCTCACCTCGCTTAGTGAGATACTCTAGTTCTGACTGAGATGCTCAAAACTCCCTTCTGAAGGACTGAACCTTCCTCCATTGACTAAATAAGGAGACAAGCCTTAGCTTGCGAGAAAAAATATGGAAAAGGGAAAAATTAATAACCATTTTATTCCAAACCCCGTGCCTCGCTTCCCCCTCAGAGGTTTATTTATCTTTCCTCACTATACCAGGGAGGCAGTGTGATACTCCCTTATTTCTCATGGCCTAGCAAGGGTCTCTGGATGAGTCAATAAGGTTATACAGACCAGCACATTCAAAGGATGAGAGCCCGGTTATTGCCAAACTGCTTCCTTAACCAGGCTTGCAGGGGAAATATGACAGCTCTGCAAGATTGGCTTTTCCATTTCATACTAAAACTTGTATTGATGACTTAATAATTTCTGGTTTTTTTACTCTTCATGTGTCTGCAACTTGGTGTAGTTCTGTGCTTCTTACAAAGTACTAAAAACCTCTGTTCCCAGCACCTTTAGTCAAAACAAGGCTCTCTGAACACAGATTCAAGGATGTATTCACTGTCCTAGGGCCCGAAAATAGGTAAACAACTGTGATGTGGGGGGATCGGGCCTGGGGTGGTTAACATCATCACCTAAGGGTGCGATCGGAGAATTAGGGGCCAATATGCTAATGGGACAGAACTTATAAAAGGTGAAGGGCTCCTGACCCATTGTCCATTTTGGGTGTAGTCCTTAAGGGGGACTTTTGCTTGCCTGAATGTCCCTTTAAGGCCTTGAATAAATTTGTCCACTTTTTATATTCCTAATTTGTCATGGCCTCTGTTTCAGGTAGCCTGCTTTTTAGGCATCAGTATAAAAACTCCTGCTATGAGGTTATATTTATAATGTAGAGTGCATCATGGAAGCACAACTATTATAAAACAAATCCTTTTTCATTTTTATTTGATTTAGAATTTTGCCACATTTGTTGTTTTCATAATAAATTATTTTCACTATATTTTCTTTTCTTTTCTTTTGAATGTAAGGAAAATGTAAGGAAAAAATGAGTACTCTTACATTGCTGATACTTAGATTGTTCAGTGGTTTATGTATCAGTTGTAGTAGACTAAGATTATATTATAGTTTAACTAATTTTAGAAAATGGAAGGGTAGGCAGAATTTTATTTTTAATAAAATAGCTCAATATTTGGTATTGTAAAATATTCTTAAGTAGTATGTGTACTTAAAAGAGTTTAAGGTGAAGTGACATTAAATAAAGTCCAGTCATAGAAACATCAGGCTTTCTTTATAAGAATATTGCATCTTAAAAACAAATTAATAGCAATTAGAACATTTAGAAATACCAAAAAATATTGTTCTGCTTTTACATAAAATTTTCCAAGCCTGTGCAACCCTAGAAATTTCTATAAGACTTTGCTTGAAATTTGCAGAAATCTGCATTATTTCATGGTTATCATATCCTTCAGAAACAACCCTTCTTTTAAAAGGCACAGAACATTTCAAAGTAGAATTTTACAATCTCCTAACAACTTGTGCATTTTTAGTGATGTCAGGAATGCAGACTTTTTATTTAAAATATAGGTTTAAATTCTCATTTGGCTATTTATGTTTGCTCTCAGAGAGTCAAAAAGTGTTAAATATGTATCTGGGACCTACCACATATTCATTTTGCTTCTGCCACCACGATCAACTCCACTTAAATTACTGGTCCTGGCCTGGGTACCAGTAATACAGACTGAAGGGAAATGAGATCAGCCAGAGACTTTCAGTAGCTTAGGAGAATCACAGGTGGACCTCCTTGTAGATGCTGAAGTCTACCATAGTAGAACCCACAACGCTTCATTCTGGAAGTCAAAAATTTGGCTTTTTATTATTAATCTGTTCACTACCTCTTGGCTGGCCTGGAGAGATGAAGTGTGTTTGGAAGATTTTGACTTTAATGAGTGCCCATAAAATTTTTCATACCCTCGATTTTATTTCCTGCTTTATTTCAGGACCTAAAACCTGTAATATTCCCACTGCACATGTTAGTTTTCTCCTGGGTCTCCTTCCTTCTTCACAGAAAATTATTTAGATCACACAGTAGTACATGAGGTCCTGAGGAGGTCAAAGCCACCTGCCAAGCAGTGTGACTACAGTGATGAAAGCAGTGTGAACACAATCAGTACTTTCTTCGAGGAAGAAGGACCACAGTTTTTCCCTGCAGATCATCTAGAAAGACAATAGAAGCCCACCTTCTTTCCCAGCACTCACTTTATATAGGTTTCAAAATCAAAGACCAGTGTACTAAAAAGGGTGCTTGGAGTTTCCAACAGCTGTTACCTTGTGACATACTTATTTTCTGGTAAGAATAAAGCATATCTTTGTAGGACAGATCTGGATTAAGGTATTATTTTCTCAGAAAGTTAAGAATGATCAATGCAGTCAAGCTCAACTGCAAGGTGCACTGCTGTCACTATTCTCCAAGTAGGTTAAATGACTTTTATAAAGAAAATTGAAAATCCAACCGACCAACCAGCCAAACAAACAAAAACCCCAAACTAAAACCCAAGAGAAATGAGGCATCCTTCCAAAAGACAAGGGAATCAGAAAACACATGTCCCATTTCTTACTACCCTACCAGAAGAAGCACACAATGATTACTTTGATATGCAAATACCAGTGTAAAATGGAATAGTCCTACTATACTGAGCTGTCTGATCAGTAACAATCTTATAGAAAATCACACAGCTTGAATAATACTTTGGAAATCCCTAATTTATTTTTCTTAAACCCACTGCTTTCTTGTAAGAAACAATATATAAATGAAAAACATTCCTAAAGTCAATGAGAAATTACAAAAGACCCTTCACATGGCCCAGGAATCTGAAGTTTTGATTTGCCCTAAGATATTACGATTCTCTACAACTGTAAATCTCAGTTTATTCCTCCCAAACATTTTTGTTTAAAAAAAGGAAGAGTGAGAGAGAGCAAGGGTGAGATTAAGAAGACAGTGTTAGGCAATTACACAGGAAACATCTTTTTTCCCCTTCAAAATACATAAATTACTTATCCTGTGGCATACACTTTTCCAAGTGTTATTTAATTAAAACAAATGAGAAACATTCAAGTTAAATTTAGCATAACAAATTGTATTAGGTTCATGATATGATAAGAACATATATTACTGTTTCCAACACTTTTTCTGGTGGATTTATTCTGTTGTGTGAACATCATTCTTGCTCTTTATTTTAGGAAAGGAACTTATCTTATTGCTATTTAAGTCCTTTTCAGATAAAACAGAACATTTAGATAAAGATATTTTTGTATGCTGTCTCTATAACCATATTTATTTCTTTGCCTTCACATAACCACACTGCTTTGTGAAGTGCATACATGTAAGGCATTGTAAGATTTATAACTTTGGAGCAGTTTTGCATACTTCGATTGATCACAATTAAAATGTATATATCTTCTGATCCTGGGAAACTGGGATCTATGATCATTGTAAGAAGAAAAAAAGAAAAACCACCCCTGGTTGTTACAGAGGTAATCTATCTGGATTATAAATCAGTTTTTTATTCATAAATGTAGGACATGCTCTTGCAGAATAATTATAAACTATTCTCATAGCTGCAGGGTTTTATTTCTTACACTTTTTTTTGTCTCAGTAGATGAATATAAAAATTTTTTAATGTTGTTACAAAAATAAAATGCAGCTGCTTAAAAAAATAAAAACTCATCAGATACAGAGTTTAAGGTCACTTCAATAAGGAGTACTTTTAAACTCTGGCATGCCAAATAAGTATTTTCTATTTATTTTTAATAAGTGTATATTCCTAACTATATTAATAAAGATGAATTTTTCCTCTTTTTAGTTCTTTATTGTAATTTGCTTTATGAAAAATGAATACATTAGTTAGGAGGAGAAAAGAAGTAATAGAATTATGTACTTTGACTTATTGATGTGCAAAAAGTCAATTGAATTGAGGGAAAATGTTGTTAAAGAATCCCTCAATGTTTAAAAGGAGAGTTACTTGATAATGTGAATGACAGAAAAATATCTGGTTTGGATTTAAATTTTACTTTTTAGGGCAACATGAATTATACAGTATGCAAATTATGCCTAGAATCAGCAGATATATTTTACAGCTTACTATATGTTGTACAAGCTGATTTGCACTCCCTACTTATAATTTATATTTTAATGTCTCCCAATGTTTTAAGATTTCTAGATGGCGCAGCAGGAGGTGGGTGCTTTCGCAGGCTAACATACCAAGTCAAGAAGGCTTTTTAGGGTGGCTTTCAAGATATCTTTTTTACCCAGCTGCCTATGTAGAAAATTTAAATGCTGAGTTCAGAAGCGTTAATTCAGCTACCCTCTAAAAGTTAGGCAATGCTGAAAGCCTGAGTAAGACCAAATGACTTCAAATAAGTAAAAGAGGGTTCTTAGGAGCTCCATTCTTATTTAAAAACAAACTAACAAACAAACAAACAACAACAACAAAAAAATCAAACAACAAAACAGAAGCCGCCAACCAACCAAAAAGCCCCCAAACCCAAAACAAACAAAAAACTCAAGCAGCCTTGACACTCTGGAACTAGCAAGTAAGGATTGCCTTCACTGCACCAAAAGGGAACATGAATTAGGCAGAAAGGATTGGGACACTCTGGAAGCCCTTAACAACTGCTTTTCTTTAATCCAGAAAGCATTTTAAAAAGTTGCATGTCCATAGTAAAAAATTATGTTCAAGCACAATATGCAGAGCTATCCCTAATGGAAAACTAGAGAGAAACATTGTAATAAAGTGAATTAATAAATAAAAATAATAAATATACCCTCGAGGCATACCAAAATTGTTAATACATTTATTGAACTGTAATTAGAAGAAAACAAAGGCATATCAACAAGCAGCAGGGCCCTAGCTGGGGTAGTGGAGAGAGCTGAACCTTTTATTTTCTCGCTAGGTATTTATAAAAAACGGGATCATTTCAAACACAAGCAGTGTAAGACAAGGTGAATTCCTTTATCTCAAAAATGCAAAAATCCCTTTAAACACCTATATATCTGTTGGATAATGTATCCAAAACAGTAATTTGTCTGCTAATAAGAAATACTTGAGAGTTCATATATCATAAATCAATGTCTCAGCTGCTCTGTTTGTTTTCAAGAATGATTTCAATATTGATGCAATGCCTCTGTGGATCTCTTATAAAATAATTCAATTATTTGTACAGTTTTTCATTGAGAGAATTAATGTTTTCTTGGCGTTTCTTTATTAATAGCTTCTGAATAATTTTTTTCCTCTCATTTCCAAGTTGATAAAGTCTAAATTATAGAAAATATGGAGATCTAAGAAGATAATCACTACTGCTCTGTCTGGGAGAAGACTTAAAATAATCCTTCTCAAAGATTTGATTTCTCACAGAAAAGACAAAATGGGAAAGCAGAGATTTTAAGATGGAATTGTCAAAAATTACAAAGTGAGTAAAGTGAGAGATAAGAAGGAATCTATAGGACTTGATTTGCAAATAAGTAGTGTACTCATTTGGACATGCACTATTTGAAATTGGTTAAGTCATAGGATTTTCCAAACAACACTGTTGACCTTTTATCTTTTTTTCTTTCTGTTTTTGAAACAAATAAATTACAGAGAAAATCTCCCTAGCACAGCTATGCTTTAGTAATCAGGATGGTGATCAAACTATGCACAGGAAGAAAATGCAGTGTCTTAAAGTTCTGCCATTAAAATTCTAGGATAAAGGCTAAATATACAAAGATCGTGAGTTTTTTCTTTTGGCAATACTGATTTTCTAAATAAATTAGCTAAGTAAATTTCAATAACTTCTGAATATTTTAACCAGAATATTTGTGAAATTTGGGACCCTTTTGGAAATTATTTCTATGGCATTATATTTACCTCTAAGGTAAAACACAGGTGCACAAAACTTTACAGTCAGAAAAAGGATAGAGACAGAAAACTAATGTGATATTTGCTCAGAAAAGATCAATTAACACAAAAAACCTCCTTCCTACTTAAATCTTCAAATAGTATAAATATACCAATCTATTTTTAATAAAGATAAAATATATATTTGCTTTTGTAGATCATTATACCTAATATGTATAATTATGTACCTATATTAATCAAAATAATGTAAAATAGAATAAAAATAAACATTAAAGTAAATGGCGGTCAATAAATTTCCTTGAAATTGTCATGTGGTATGTTTTGAGCCTGGAAAATACTGAAAAAACTACATTGTCACATTTGATCTCAGACGTAACAAAATAATCAGATATAAGACCATTTTGCCCAGTACTTTTTTTGTTTATAGACAGGATTTCTAACCGACAATCCTTTTTCTGCAACAAAATTTTTCATCATGCCACCAGAAGCAGGCAGTACATTTAACATTAGTAGAGAAGACAATTGTAGTGGGTTGACCCTGTCTTGATTCCAGATACCCATGAAAGTCACTCTGTCTTTCCCCTTCTCAGCTGGACAGGGAAGAGAAAATACCACAAAGATTCATGAATTGAGATAAGGACAGGGAGAGAGATCACTCACTACATAATGTCACAGGCAAAACAGACTCAGCTTGGGGATATTAATTGAATTTACTACTAACAAAATCAGAGCAGGACAATAAGATGTAAAATAAATCTTAAAAACGCCTTTCCCCCACCCATTCCTTCTTCCAAATCTCTACCTCTTCCTCCTTCAGCAGCTAAGGGAGATGGGGAATGGGGGTTATGGTCAGTTCATCAAAAGCTGTTTCTGCTGCTGCGCAGGGGGAAAGCCTTCCCCTTGCTCCACTGTGGGGTTCTTCCATAGGCAATAATCCTCCAGGAGCTTCTTCAGTGTGAGTCCATCCCACGGGCAGCAGTCCTCCATGAACTGCTGCAGTGTGGGTCACTGCTCCACGGGGTGCAGGCCTTCAGGCACAGCCTGCTCCAGCATGGGTTTCCCCTGGGTTTACAACCTTCTCTTGGGCATTCATCTGCTCCAGAATGGGCCTCCTCCATGGGCTGCAGGTGGATCTCTGCATTGCCATGGACCTCCATGGGCTGCAGGGGAATCTCAGCTCCATCACTTGAGCATCTCTTGCCTCAACCACTGACCTTGGTGTGTGCAAGGCTGTTCCTCTCACATATTCTCACCCTACTTTTCCATGGCAGCAGTTACATCTGCACAATAACTTTTGGTTTTTTCTTGAATATGTTAGCACAGAGGTGTTACCACCATTCCCGATTGACTCGGCCTTGATCAATGGCAAATCTGTCCTAGAGCTGGCTGACATTGGCTCTGCTGCACATGGCAGAAACTTTTGGCAGCTTCTCACAGAAGCCACCCCTGCAGCCCCCCTAACATATAGGATTATGTACCTATATACCCTGCTACCAAAACCTGGCCGTGCAAACACAATACAACTTATATTGTCTTTTGAAGGCTGTTCTGAAGATGCACTGAGGACCAAACTTGCCCTCTGAACAAGACTGTAAACCTCCATGAGACCCAAATATTGCTGAAGGATGTTCCTTTTAATGCGAAACCAGTGTGCTTAAATACACCCATTGGCTCTGTATATGCTGCTCCAGAGGCAGCTTTTTAGTTTTGACGTGAGCTTTTCAGAATAGTAATAATAAAGATATGCACTGCTCCAAAAAGTTATGAAAGAACAGAGTAGTTATAGCCCTTCTGCACCCAAACACAAGCCTCTGCCCTTATTATGGTTGGACACATTAGTTGTCTTAAATACTCACTGTTCTAATAACAGTAATTTAGACAGAAAATATGTTATGCTGTGTGCAAGAAGCAGGATAATTTTGTCAGAAAGAAATACTTTCTGAGATGAACAATCAGAAGGGGAACTTCTGCTGTAGACTTGACTTCTTTATTGTCTTTAGCCTAGAACATTTTGTTTTCAGTCATCTTGCTGCTGATGATCTCTAATGTGCCTAGGCTTCCATTTTTGTCTTTCTTGTCGCAGCTACTGCTTACATTGTACACTGTAGATCCACTATGTCTTTCCCCAATGATGCATAATTCTATATGTAGTTGCGATTACCACCTACATGTACAAGTAATATAAACCTTTGTGGTTTTATTTTCTTTTTTCTTTTTTTTTTAATTCAATAGCGTTTGTGCCAGCTTCCAGTCATATGTACCACTTTCTCCTTCTTCAGACCCAAGCTGGCAATTCTCATCCTGAATAGCTTTAAAATTGCTCATAGCAATCAATGACAACTGAGGCATCACTAAAGAATTTCTCTTATCTCCAAGCTCCAATTTAGATCAGTCATTAAGCTTGAGTAAGCCTGAGCTGTCATAGCATTGTCCCTCATCACTTGCTGTAAGCACAGAAAGTCAACTTCAAAATAAAATTTGTTCAATCTCTTACTGCATTTTGTAATAGTCTAGTGTGGACAATAAAGTTTACTGAAATAGTACTGTCAATCTTTAGAACACAGATAACTATACTGACGTTTTATCTGAGAAAAGCTACTTTACCTCAAATCTGATCCACATTAAATAATTTCCTTATATTTTTTCTTTTATGCTGTTTGATCTTGTTAGTGATGCATACTACATTGCTGTGTAGAGCCTATTTTTAATAAACATACATTTTAGAAACATGAAATTAAAACATACATCCAAATATGAGAAGGTAAACGTCTAAGTATCAAAATATCTATTATATCAACTATATGAAGAATATAGTTATTCTTTTGCAGTGTCTCTATAGAACCTTTCTTTCTTTCAGATAGTATTCAGTCTTAAAAGTGCCAATTGCAATCCTCTGCTTAGGCTGTATTTCTGAATTTATACTGAATTTTAAACTGTGTCTTAAAATAAGCTCTGGTAATTTTTTTGGTTCTTTATATTCCTCGGAGTCTCTTTTTCTGAGCAGATTGAAGCTGAAAATAAAACTGTGTCTTGAACAGGTTTTTTGACTTTCTGACAGTTATCTGATTGCTTGGTTAAGGCCTAGTTTAAAAAAAAAAGTGCTGTAAAACCTTATGATTTACAGTTTCTAAATGTTACAATATGCTTCAAATTAAATATTTATATGCTTCAAGTTGTTTCAGCATTTTTAGAAGGTCCTAAATGTAGAATGAACAAGTTGATGCATTCAAAGGATGGGTTTTGATTGTGTCAAGCCAATGGTAATCTGCTGGATAAAACACATTCACCAGCTCTCCAAAACAGGCAGGGGGAAACAGTAAGAGGAAACACGTGGTGGTGGAATGCCAACAGGAAGATCACTTAGCACTGCCATCACAGGCAAAACAGACTTGATTTGGAGAATATTATTTGATTTCCAACCTAAATAGATTTGGACAGTTGAGAAACAAAACCAGAACTTACAGTGGAATTCTTACCTCCACCTTCTCCTTTCTTTCCACTCTCCACTTCAATCCTTCATTCCCAATTCTTATACCCAGCACCCTGGGGGCAGCACAGAGAGCTTGTGGGGTGTGGGTTATGGTTAATACATAGCAGCTCCTCTCTGCTGCTCATTCCTTCTCACATTTTCCCCCTGTTCCTGAATGGGTTCTCTCCACTGTCCTTCAGGAAAAACTCTGTTCTGGTGTGGGCTCTCCATGGGCTACAGTTCTTTCAGGAAATATCTATCTGCTCCAACAGCAAGTTCACTGTGGGCTGCACTGTTTGTATCTGCTCCAGGGTGGTCCTCTCCATGGGCTGCAGAGGGAATCTCTGCTCCCAATACTTTGATTACTACCTCATTCTAATTTTTATCTAACCTGGATGTTCACGCTGGTGTCTTACTTTTTTTCCTCACTTCTCTGCCTCTCCAGCATATTTGCCCTTTCCTACTTTAATTAAATGGTCTTTTAACCTAAAAAATACTCAGAAAGATTGATTGCAGGAATGCCTGTAGAGTAAGGAGCTTCTCAATGTGAGTAAGGGCAGGATATGACACAAAAAAAAATATATTTCTCAATGAAGAGAGAAAATGAAAAGACTATTATAGGATCTTCTCTAAGATCCCACACTCTTATTTTTCAGTCTCCTGGTGTAGAATTTAGTTAATAAAATTGGTTGTGATTTTAAATCATCCCAGAATGCTCAATACTTGTGTGGAAAGAAAGGGGCATATACAGACATGATTTGTGAATGTTTTTATATTTCACAGCTGAACATATACAGTCTAATTTATCATTCCTTAAATTTTTTAATTATATCTCTCTTCAGGTTGTTTTTTTGTTTTGTTTTGGTTTTTTTGGTTTTTTTTTTTTAGTTTTTTGGAGTTATTGGTTGCAGCAACTTTCATCCTACCTTAACAAGTGAAAAAGAACATGGCATTAGATGTAAGCATAACCAGACACAGCTATCTCTGATTACCTGCTACTCATCTGCAGGTATAGAAAGATGCATTAATAAAAAACAAGTGAACAGAAAAGCTTTCAGAATTATGCATGTTATATTAGATAGAATACATAGAATACAAAGTTGTAAACTGAGAGGTTGGTTCTTAACCATAACATCTGTAATCTAGCCACAGTGACTGAAGGGTTCATTCTCCAGCTCTCAGCCCCCCAAATGGTCAACCACAAGGACATACCTTCACAGGAGATATATGCATATATGTTTTGACTATGCTGCAGTGGTCAATGCAAAAAGGGCCAAGTGGGAAGAAATACCACTGAAATTTTTCAGAGAATTCAGTAACAGTGGTAAGTCGCTCTTTCATAACAAAGAACAAATTTTAAATTAGTCTTGATATGCAAATCATACATTAATTCAAGTGTACAAACACATCAAATATATACTTCTGTGAAACTGAATGAACATACCATTCACAGATTACACAGGATACTCTAAGGGACCCATAATAATCATCAGGAACAACACTTAAGTGAATAAAGGGGTCAAATTCACAACCTTGGTGTTATTAACACCATGCTCCAAACAGCAGAGCCAATCTCAGAATCATATAGATACTCACCTCTTAGGTAGCCACCATATTTAATTACCAGGAATCTGAGGCAATATTTTAAAACTTAACCAAAATTTTCAGGAAAATTACTTCACAAAGAAGAGCAAACGTACAGCGAATGCTGATGGCTGTTTTTGGTCTGTGATCCTCAAAATCATTATTTTTTTTTTTCCAGATTGTAGAGTTTTTCTGAGATGTGACATGACAGAAAAATTTGTTTTAAGTTCTGGAGTGTAAGATTTTCTAGCTAGGGAGAGAGGTGATTATTTTCTTTTATTTAGAATAATATATATTTTCAAAAAATGGTAACGTGAAAAGTAGGGTGTTTATTTTTGCCAGATAGCAGAGAAATTCACAGTGTAGTCCAGACTTTGAAGTGTTTTTGGAACTAAGCAAGAGGAACTGATGGATTCTGGGCAGGAGAATTTGAGCTGTTGGATGTATTTTGCTGTGAAAATGGAATGTGGATTGACCTGGGAATTTCTTCGGAAATGCTAGGGCAGTCATGTAAATGATAGAAGAAAAGGAACACAAGCATAAGAAACAGGGGTTGTTCACTGGAATAGTTTAATGAAATTTAATTAGATGACAGATTTGGATTTAGTAATAACTATGGGGATGCTTGGTACAGTTAAGTCATGTAAATTTTTTAATGGATCCCTGCTCCTGCTGTTACTGCTACCTCCTGTGCTTAGACCCTGCGAGTCTGTAGGTGGGCTACTGGGGACTTGTGCGTGCCTCTTTCCTTCCCAGTCACTGATGCCAATGCCTTCCCTAAGCTTTAGGCAAACACTGCAAGAATTTCTAAATATCCACAAAGGCTCATAACAATTTTTTGACAGAGAAATTTTCTTTTGGGTTGGGGAAAATCACTGGCATCTACTGCTTAGTAATTATCACAACTAATCAGTGGATGGCAATAAAATATCTGTGTAAAAAACCTTTGGAAAAGGCTAATGGCTAATTCTCATGCATCAAGGCCTCAACATAATATAGAGGAATGTATTACAGAGGAGAAAATCTTAAATGCTGCAGCAGGAACAAAGGAATCCATGAATATTCATTTCAAATTATTCTGGCCACGTTGTTCTTTTAAGGAAACTTATCATCCGGGTCTCATTTATAAGGATTTGTTATACTACAGTAATTTTCATTACTCTAGGTTGGTAGGATGACACAGTACAATTAGAGACTTAGCTGGGCCATACTCTCTGCAAAACAACATACTCAGACTTAGAGGTGACTGAGTAAAATGTGTGGGGCTGGAAATCCACAGTAATGATTCTAAAACTTCTAAGAGTGATAGCTCCTAACTGCCACACTCAGATTTTCTGCATATTAGAATATCATCAATACATACTGTTACCAGGACTTGCACTCAAGTTAGCAGTCCTGTTCTGGCTCATGGTAAACATATTAGTCTAAACTCAAAGCGAAACTGCTTTTTCCTATATATAAAGCAGCTCAGGTACAAGGCACTGGTGTTAACATATAAGGATACAGGAATTGTAACTTAAACTAGCAATAGTAATTTGAACTGTGATTTCTGCATATTATAAATATTCAAAATACCATGTGAATTGTTGAATTTCTAACACTGGAAATTGAACTTTGTCATTTGAATATGATTATTTTTCTGTTTTATTAAGAAGAATTTAAATATTTAATTATATTAAGCTCTGGGTTTTTTTAAAAGATATTCAGTTAATGTAATGTGACTTGGAAAAAAGAATTGAAATATATTGATTTTTTAAAATATACTCACTAGATGGACATAAAATGACCACCAAGTGGATAAAAGTGAAAGAGGTTTCCATAAGAATTTCTGCAAAACCAGTGTTAAATATTGTTAGATTGTACAAACAGCTGTTCTACTCAATATTTTTAAATATTCAAGTTTTTTTACTGAAGATAATCTTTAATACTTGTGAATACTCCATAGATATAGATTATATGTACTCTGATAAGTATCTTGGTGTGGATTTCTATTAACGCTTTGAAAATAGTTTCATATACTACACTGCACAAAGATGTGACATAAATCTACAACTGGATCCACAAATACTGTGAACAGTCATTCAGAGAGATTGCTGGTTTTCTCACACACTGCAGTTATTTAAATGTTTGATCACATATTTTACTAATGCAAATAAATAGCTATGAACTCAGTCTCATTTTCATAGTTCAGATATATATGAAAGAGAGAATATTGAATTCTCAAAAGCATCCAGTGGATTTGATTCTTCTGTGTAGCAGGGTTACCCATTTTAGCATGTGAAGCTGATAGAACATTTTGCATTCTTCATTTTGTGCCTAAAAGCTTAGGACTGATCACAACCAAGAAAAAGAATTGAGTGGAGGGACCATTTTTATTACTTCCTTACTAAATGTGTCACCATCTTAAAATGTTAAATACTAGATAAAAACCGTATTCATATATTTTTCCTAATCTGTTCTAACATATCTCATAGTTTAATTAACTAGAACACAGTGATTTCAAAGTATGTTCACACACAATCTAGCTTGAGCAGCATAAACCTGCCTGCAAGTGATCCTTTTTAGAACTTTTACTTCTAATCAAGCCTTGTCAGATTTGCTTTGACTAAAGGGTTGAATCTTGCAGATCAATAGGTCTCTCTGAAATTCCAAGGTTTGCCTTCAATCCTTCCCTATGGAAGTAAAGGAGAAAACTGTGGACGGTAAAGCCTGAAAAACATAACTGCATGCACAGTTTTACTTCCATGCTGTAGTTCAGTGCTTAAGCAAATGTTCTAGCTCTGTCAATTAGCAACACTCTCTGATACAATCACTTTTTCCTTGTGTACTTAGTGCACACAAACACTGGTGGAAAAACATGGTTTGGTAACAATCTGTATCCACTTTGAACAACAGTAAATGATGATACGGAGTGAAAGTCAGCAAGGATGGCGCCTCAGACAGTCACGCTGCTCTGCTGTCTGGCATTCATTTCACAGTCTCAAATTCCCATATAGTATTACATGAGTTCTGAATCTGGTAAAAGGTGCTTAACTGATATCCTTGGGAAAAGAAATTGAGCAGCCATGTCATTAGAAATTCTTTCTGTAACAGAAAGAAACAAGATTTTGAATCTTGATTAGATGTCAGTCTCATTTAATTTTAGAGTAAAGTAGAGATCATTAGCCCAGGTACTTAAAAAACCTTTCAATTTATTCCTGAAAAATTTAGATCCCACGTAACGGTAATACTCAAAATGTATTGGGTTTGGCTTCCCTTGGGCCATAAACAAACACAGTGGAAAAATAAATAGTTAATAGATCATTTTGGAACTTAATTTTTTTTATGAACGAAGTGTGTTTCAAATCCACAGGATATCAGTAATTAATACTGTATGAAGAAGTAATAAAGAGGTGCAGTGATATGAGTCCAGATTATCAAACTTCTAAAGAAGGAATATGAAAATAAACTGTAACCATTTATGCTCTTAGTTACTTCTTTTATAATGTATTCTTATGCATGCTTAATCCTTAAAGACTCTTAGATTACTTCAGATAGCATATGAAAACATAATGATAATTATTGCTGATACTGCTGAGGAAATTTAAAAAGTTATACTTTTGTATTGCTGAAACTGAAATTTTTTCCATGGTTATTACTTGAACTAAAAAATAGGAAATAGCTTCCGTCCATCAGTGTACAATATAAATACAGAAATGATGCAAGCTTAAATGCATAGGGTTGATACATTTTCTGACTGCTTTAGTTTAGATTCTTCTGTGAACTGTTATTGACTGCATTTCTTCCAATGAAAATTTAAAGTATGCATAAAAATAAGGAGGTTACATAATTATATTAATTTTCAATTATTTTTATTTAAATAAATTCTGAAATATTCTCATTGTCATTCTAATGCCATTCTTCAATTCCAAAAGTACACGTGAATTAGATCCGTGCCTAAATGAGGATTACTCACAGCTCTTTGCAGATACTAAAAAAAGCTTACACATTACAGTTAATCTTACTAGCTAATACTTGCCAACAACATTTAGTAAGGGATTAAGAACAGATTCAGGAAGTTGAATTCAGAAAAAAAACCCCAAAACAAAACAATTCCCCAGAGGTATGAAATATTTTTATTATTGGTATTAGCAAAAGAAGTGCTAGAGCTTGTTAAATATAACAAGGGAGCCAGACTGAGACTGAAAGAAAAAAAAAAAGGTACTCCAAAATCTTTTTGCAGAGGCCATTCCAGGGTAGTCCAAGGACACAAGTGACTGACAAAGTTCAACACAGTGACCACTGCCCATCAACACTTTCAGCACCCTGGCATAAATAAATATGTCACTTGTGTTTTCAGCTGGTGGACTGGCCTCTCTAAGTGGCTGAATTGATAAAATATAGGTGAGCAACAAAGAAAGGAGGAGAGAGATTGGTATTCAATTTTTTAATAAAAGGCAAAAAAATCTTTTTATAGACACGTTTATGACATTCCTACTCTATTCTCCTGGTAACTCCAGTTCTTATTTGTGAAGAAAAAAATTGACAAAGAAGAAAAGCAGGTTTCTTCTTTATCATCATATTTGTTTTCATGTACTTTTCCTTCACTTAAAACCTTCTAAATTAGTGCCTGTTTTGTTTACACAGTGCTGACAGTTGCTGAAAACATTTCATCTCATACAGCACAAAGAAGGATACAAAAGGAAATAGTCATAAAGGATTATTATTCTTATTCAGATTTTCCAGTACTTCTGCTTTCTTACAGTGCTACATAATAATGCATTTTACATTACAGAACAAAGAAGAATATACAGAAAACAGGCTTCAAATAAAAGAAGTATTTTAGATAGTTCTGCTTCCTCCCATGTCTTTTGCTTCCAAGATAAGTGGGTTTGGTAATGAGTGGCAGCTAAAATTTAGGCGCATTTTCAAATCACATTGTGTTCTTTTGACTAAGTGGTTTCCATATGATCAGAATTTAGAAGTAAAAAGACATACCATCTTTCCTTTTTCCTTAAAAAAATTATTTACTTCTAATGTTAACAACTGTTGGATACTGATCTGTCCACTGTAGAACAGTACAGTGTATTGTAGGAGCAAGAACATATAAAATCTTAATCTTATTAAAACAGATACCAATAATGTGAAAATTACTGTTTGATTGCATGAAGCTGTTGTGCTACATAATGAATATTGTCCTTTTAATATTGACTATTCTATTTATGCTTAATTATTTTACTTAAGCTGTCTACAATTAATTTGATGTTTATATGGCAAACCAAATCAGAAACCTTTTACAGTCTTAATACAAAAACTAATGCCCTGAAAAGAGGTAATTTTTGTCTTTATATAAAGACAAAAAATAAAAAAGTTATAAAATAAAAAAGTTTTCAGTTGTACAAAACTTATAAGCATATGCATCTGATCACCCAGGCACATGTGTACATGAATTCTTTCTCTTGTATAGTACTTGTTCATAAGTATATACAACTGTTTTGCATGATATATTTTTTGTAAAATTCTTTTATTAATCTTCTAATAAATCTGTAATATTTTTTGCAGAAATTCTATTTTTCAAGAAAACAGACAAGATTATAAACAGATCATTCTATGTGGCATGTTTCTATTCTACCAACCTTTCCATAATGTATTACTGATACCCTTAGAACTTGTTTCAGTTATATTTTTCTCAACTTATATTGTTTATCCTGTCCAGCATTATTTAAGACTGAGGGAGCAGTGATTTCTGAAACCCATTGTCAGCAACCCAGGTTGACTCTTCAGCTGAACAACATAGATGGAAATTAAACTATAGTTTCTCATAGTGTGACAAACTTGATAGAGTACTCTATTTTCCCTTTGGACCAAATCTTGTAATATATTGTCCCTAGCTGCATAGCTGCTCAACTTCAACTTTGCAAACTTTCACAATTCAGTTATGAGTTCTGAGACAGGGAAAGCTGAAAGTATGAAAACTGGGAATATTTTTTAAATAACACCTGAAATATTCTTGGATTTTTTTTTGTATTTAAACCAACAGCCTTTTAATCAAAGCTCCAGGCAAGCCAGACCACAGAACAGCAGAAAGTGTAGATTCTGCTGAAGGTATCTTCATCCAGGTGTTGAGATGTGCACAAATATGTGCATGTAATATGTGCACTTACTTATAACTACCTTTACTTTTGCCTTTATTTATAAATTAAGTTATAACAACTAACACTCAGCTTGCTATGCAATTACCAGGGCTCCCATTGCAGGTTGTTTCTTGTTGTTCGTCAAGAAGAGCTTGCCCAAGGCTTTTGTCTGTTACTATTCACTGGTGCCAAATCTTCAAGCTTTCCTTGCTGAGAACTCAGTTTCTGGATGGGAGCTACCAGCTGAGAGTTTGTGGTTCTCAGTGTTTTGGGAATTCCAGGTGGGCAAATAAACACCCATTTCCAGAAAGTTGCAATAGCTTATAGCTTACTAATGTCTGAACTGAATACTGTGAATGAGCTCTGAGATAACAGGAGAGGCAGGCACTAGAAATAAACCATGTTGTTCTCCCTGACTGTATTGAAGACAAAGACAAAATTAAAATTGTGCATGAACAACTGTCAGGATTTTTTAAAAAGTGGGAAAAGGGAGATTAATAAGAAGAAAGGAAGGAAGAGAAGGAAAAGTAGATTTTATGCCACAAATAAATAATCAGCAGTGTGAAAAACATAACATTGTTATGTGCGTACTGTTACGGATTTAGTTTTGTAAGTAGTCTTTCAGCTTATATTGTTTTCTAAGCTAATGGTAAAGACTTGCAATGCTAGCAGATATGTTCTCCTTTCGTGTGTGCACAGAAAGGAATGCACCACCTTGTTCGTAGTCAGTGTTTTCCATCAGAAATAACACATCTGGAAGATCCAGTCTAGTGGTTAGGGAAATAAAATATAGTTACATTGCAGAAGTCTGTTGCTTAGGAATGTGTTGTGCTTCCTTTGGGGATAATACTGAACTTTATTGTGTAATTCAAATTATGTACCCTTATAAAAAGCTACTGAACAAACAGAACCTGTCATTATATTGGAATTAAAACATGTAAAATGAAAAAAACCAAAATGATTTGCATCTTCCAAGTTGGTTAGCAAAGAAAATGTTGCTGAACAATGGAGGATTTTTGTATATCTTCTAACTCAAATGCTGCAGAATTGGGGGAAATATTGCCATGCTTTCTGTATTGAGACATTGCCTTTTGTCAGTCAGCAAACATTTTGTAAATGTCCAATCACCAAATAAAGGATCAAGGTGATTTGGAAAGCAAGAGGTGTTCAAAAGGAGGTGCAGACTGGACTCCAATCTGTATCCCCATTCTTAAAGTATCTTTGATTGACAGCCTCAAAAGGAAGGGAAAGTTATTCTTCTCCTCTTCTGCACAAGAGACCTTATCGGTGCATAATTACCTTTCCTGGGTGGTCAGCTGGGATAACATTTTTTCTCCACCTTCTTTTCCAATCTAAGTCTAAAATATACTTTTTCTTTCTAATGCTTACTGCCCTTCTAAGGCCTCTGGAGTAGCAGAAGGTAAGAAATACTAACAGAATAAGAAAAATCTTTGTGTCACTCATGCGGATCAAGCAAGTGCTCATTGCATGTAGCAGCCAGAGGAGAATGTGTCACTTTTTTTCTCAGTAATTCATATTATGCCTGACCTGTTGCAACTTTGTAAAACTACTGTGTGCTCCAGGTCTTCTTTTAGTTGTCTAAAGATATCTAGAATATTAATTATAAATATTTTTAATTTCAAATTCTTGAATCAACGTGTGTTTTCCCAAATCTCAGTTTGTTAAGAAGAAGACCATACTCACCTCCTGCCCTAGAATTTGATTTCTAATCATCAGAAGTATTTAGCTGGACAAGGCTGTTTGTGGCCAGAAAACAATGATAGTCTCTTAATACTGCCTCTCAGCCTTGAATGTTTCTGAGTTGGAAGCGGTATTTTTGTCTTTGAAAATAACATAGAATCTGTTGTTTTCATGGCAATTTGATAACTTGATAGTGGAAACAAAGCAGATATATTTACCTGAGGCCTAAAACCTTGCAAATGTATTCATATTTGTATTCATCCCAGGCTGACTGGCATTTACCAAGTTTTCTGGGGAATCTAATTGCCTACGTTTGATTTTAAAATAGACACATTATTTGCTTAAGACTTGAAGGTTATAAAAGAACTAATGGGATCATAACAAAGACCACCGTGGGAGAAGCAGGGAAGGGAGGTGACATTCAGTGCTGAGTGGCAGCAAATACATGACAGACAGTGACTTCTAGTTCGTAATTCCTGCAGAGTTCAAAACTGAGTGGAGGCTGGAAATCTTTGTCTCCCTACCATATCACAACTCTGAGGGACAGCTCCTGCAGAAAACAAGAAGGTCCAAAAATAACAGGTGACACACTGAAGTGTCTTTCTATGGCTTTGAGTGGTATAAGTATCTTTTATCTCACACAAAATACTGTTTATTTCCTGGCATTGTAAGCTTGCACAGATACATGGCATGAATGTTATGCACAATCATAAAACTGGCAGAACCTCGTCCTTTAAGAAATTTCCTAGCAATACTAAATTCTGCCTAAAGAGTTCATTCCTTTGGTAAGATAAGGCTTTTGAGCAGTTTTTGTCTGGCCACCTGTGAATCCTCCATCTGTTTGAAATGACCATTAATATTTGAAAACTGACTCTTATTTTTCTACATCATCCTGGCATTCTCAGCAGCAGTAAAAACCACAAAGAAGTGGAAAGCAAGAGGATAACCAGGAGCAGCTAAACTAAGTGAAATTCAGATAGCTGCCAATTCTTCTGTCTTGAATTCAATACAATGTTTGACACGCAAAATTAGGATCAGCTGGCAGGTATAGCAAATCTGCACCAGCTTGGAGCTAGTAAAAATTGTCAAAACTGCTTTATTTCCCTGTCTATCTTTCCTGATGGTATGGAAACTGAGAGGTCTAGATTACCCGAATCACTGAAGAAACGAAAGCTTTGGAATCTCTTCAGTGAAGTAGCATCAAGGAGGATGCAGTACTTTTATTACAATTTTACTGCAGTCTTTTTCCACGGCAAAGAGCAGGATGGTACACAGCACTTGCTGTTTTATTTCATCTTAAACAATGTAATTCTTTGGTACAGCAGCAATTCCTACCAGTCCTAACTGATTACAGACAATAAAAATCTGTTCTTTCAGCCAGCACTTTGAAAGAAAAGCTTCTGAGCAGAGTACTGAGTTGCTGCAGCACAGTATAATCAAACCATTCTAATAGATGTTTTATGTTCTACCTCACATAGTACTTTAAGTTGCAAGGTTTTATGTATAAAATTTAAGTAGATTCAACCATACAGATGCAAATATGTTTTGTATGCAAGCAAAAAAGTCTGATCTAAACTGCAGTCTGAATATTTTGTAATTTTAACAAGTGTTTATCACTGGTTTTGTAAATTACTTGAAATTTTTTGCCTCGAAACTTTCTCATCTCAATGAAAATCTGTATCCTGCCTTTATTTATGAAGGGCAATTTGAACTAACATGCAAAAAACCTCAAAATTTCTTGGATACATTAACATTATAATGAAAAATAATGTTGATTTTCAGTGATCTGACATAATTTGTCTCAAAAACTGAGCCATAACTTGGATGGGAAGCAATTTTTTAAATTGGAAATGTTAAAAATGGAAGAAAAAAATCTGTATAAAAACCTCACATTATCTATGTAGAAAATATTTTGCATTTTCATGCTTCTTTTTTGTTCTTTTCCAAATGCAGGACGAACCACAAGGCCATCAGAGTCAAAATACTAAAAAATAGTTCAGCAATTTTTTAAAAGTGAGATTCAGTGATAGTGCAGTTATCAGGTGTGAAAACATTACTCTGTATTAGTTAAAATCTTATCATGCCACCCTTTGTCTGAGCTATAACAGCTGCTATAAAGTGTTCCACAAGAACAAATGAAGGCTTCACATAAAACAGATGCCTTAATCAATGGAATCAATAAATATTTGTGAAAAAGTGGAGGAAAGGCTGCAGGTCTAATGGATTCCCAGTGGGATATGTCTAAACCTCATCAAAGTGATGTTGCCTATCTCTGTGCAATTCGGCAGTGACTGAAGAAAAATGACATCAAATTGTCTAAGAAACTTACGACTTTCCATCAGAAAACTTGAAGTCTTAACTGTCAGTAAAAATACTAATTATATATGGTGTTTGAATGCAATTAATACTGCACAAATGAAATTTGTATGCTGAAAATCTCCCACAGAATTAAATTCTGCTTTGATTTAGACTTTGGAAATTATCTAGTTCCTAGTTGTTCTTCACAAATATTCAAAGAAATTCATATTCAAGAGTTGTTGCTGAATCTTCATTCTTTTTCACCTAGTAGATAACTGAGGATATTGATGTTTTCAACTTCTTATTTTTTCTTCCATTTCGATACTTGTGAAATGGAAAAAATCCCAACGTATGAAATATGATAAAAAGACCAAGTAATTGTTTCTTAACCCACAAAAATAGTAACTTAGATAATGACTGGGGAGAAGAAACCCAAAAAGGTCTCTTCCTAAACAAAAAAACAACTCAAACCCAAACTCAAAAGGCATCAGAACTAAGAGTGAAATGTGGAATCAAATGTGAAAGCATCATTATTCACAACAGTTCTAAAAGCCTCATTCACTTGTAAATCAAAATGATTTCCAGTTAGACTCGTATAAAATTTCAGCATAGCATTAGGCTTGGCACACAGTGTCCAAACCAAGCCTCTAAGATTTTGTGATGTTCTTTATTTAGATATGGATGACCAAGAAAACTCATCAGAACTACAAATTCTCTTCCGTTTTATGAGGATATGGGTTGATACAGTATTTACAGAGTAAGTTTGCTTTTTACTTTGCACTATAAATTCCTTTCTGTTGTAAGTGTTCATTTGTTTGGTTTCTTCTCCAGAATTTTTCTATTAACACGTGTTTTAATACTGACTTAAGGGTGGGTACCATGCTCAGGATCAGTCTACTATTCAGGATCAGACCAAAGATTTTTAGCTTAATTATTTTCTCCTTCCTACTCTGTCTTACCATAGGCAAGAAGGCATTCATTCTTGTTTCATGGGATGTTCTAATACTTTCGATAACCCTAAATATAAGCATGGATCAGCTACTAAAATTTGCATTTTTTATAGCCTTTTATACTGTGTTACGTATAATGTCATTTTTTATTTACCTGCATTCCATTTGATCACAGCTATAAAATGGGGTTCTTAAATGTCAGTAATAATTCATACCACAAAGAATACGAAATGAAGGGCAAAGCTTACGCAAAAGGAAATTAACTGAATTCGAATTTTATCAGGGATATGTAGAGAAAATGTTCTGCTCTGGATATGATAATGAGTTATTTGCATTTACCCTTAAACTGCAGACTTGGGATAAATTATACACAATAATATACTCTCACATAAAAAGAGACATTCTTCAAATGAGTTTGACTACATTTTTAGGAGAGGCAAATGCTTCAATATCATTGCCGACAAGTCAGAGAGACAGTCTACTGCAGGTACACCAAGACATTCAACTCCAAAGCATAATTAAAGTGCAGTAGGCTGCACATGTCCCTACACAAATTAATCTTGCATTCAGCAGTACCTACAGAGTATGAGTACTGGGAGTTTGTTCAAAGGCTGTCTTTGGAGGTCAGGCAGAAATTCGTGCTTTAGCCTGCTGTGCCACTGTTTGCAGCTACCAGTTTTGGGCATCAGTGGCTGTAGGAACCCAGAAGATAACGCTAATACGGATGTCCCAAAGACCAATCGCTGGAGAGCCATGGAGCCAGTTGAGGACTGTTGGTAAGAACATGCTATGTAAACTGGCAAGAAAAAATGGGATGTTCCTGGTTTATACTCTAGTAAAAAATATGGAAAATCAGTTACAAGCAAAAGTGTAGTTTTAATACCTCCAATTTTATGGCAGACTAATTTCCTATGTATTGATGCTTTTTCCCAAGTCTATTTTATAGCTCATGCTGAGCTTCAGTCTCTTACATGTTTACTGTTATTATCTTCATTCTGATAGTTTAAAGCTAACTCAGGCATTCTATGCAGGTTTCAGTCATCTATTTTTGACTTCAGTCAACATATTTTAGAGGCCTAACATAAAATTTCAGCCTTAGGTGCCATGGTTTTATTGTGCCAGTGAATCTTTCAAAAATGAATTAAAAATACACCTGTAATTTGAAAATCAAAGCAGATTAAAATGTTTGGTGATAGAACTACTAAAATATAAATTACTATAACATCATGTGCTTTCCTGGTCAAAGCACTGTGTTGGCCTTGTGGTATATAAATAAAATTATTATCAGCTGCTGAAATTTTCCCTTTATAATTTCAGCTAGGGAGAAACTAAGATATCCATCAAATTTTGTTTTTCACAGGGGAGCTAGGAGGCTTCCAATGTGCCTCCATATTGATTGTCTGAGAAGAAACAAGTCAACGTAGTACAGGTAAAATTAATGTCTGATACTTGTTCAACAGAAAATCCCAGGCCTCTGCATATGAACCCACAAGGGACAAAGAGATTAATACTTTAATAAATCGTTCGTACTTCAAGGTAATCTGCACTCAGAGGTTATCTGATCTACTTTTTATGCTGATTGATTTTCTGAAGTTAGCCAGCTTCAGGTCATCTACTAAAAGATGTGCTTTTGGCACACAATGTCTATTATGTTTCTGTTACCCTTTTCTTCAACCAAGAATTTTTAAGTACAATCAATAAGCTGCATTTCCAACACTGTCCAGAAATATATTGCTTTAAGAAATTAGAAACTGCTTCAACAAACTGTTTTTCAATTTCTCTCAAAAAATGTTATTATGCTGCAGCAACTAATTTCTTGGGATTTTTTCTTCAAATACAAATGCTCTTTCAAATGTCATTCTACTACCATGAAACAGAATTTAAAGATGTTTTTTATTGTATGGGATCCATTTTTGATAGAAAGAAAATATGGAAAAGATTGTTCATCCTTCTTTTTTATTATATAGGAGTCTTTAAATTTACTTTCCCTTCTATTTTTTTAAGTTCTTTAGTGAACATAGAGAGAACTAACAATTACAACACTTGCAGAGTTGACACCACCAAAATCAATAGATCAATAGTCATTAGTATGAATTTGTATGTTGGCCCTAGGTTTAAATAGACAAATCTCTAATGGTAAATTGTACTCTTATGATACCTTACTAAATTTATAATAGACAAAGTTTTGCCATATGTTCAATGTGTGTTTCTAAAGCAAATTAATTTTCTTTTGTTTTTTGTCCACTTAATCACTATACATGTAACTAGTTTATTGGATAAAAATTTTGCAAGCTAACCTCTCCTGTTCTTGGATTAGTGCTTTAATACAGAAACTAGGAAAATCTCATCAGCTTTTCCTACACTGTTCAATGGTTTCCCAGTTAGTTGAGCACCTTTAAGTGAAGAAGTATTTCTGACAGACTATGAATCTTTAGCCGAACAACTAGTTACAGAAGTCAGCAGCTTAGTAACTGTGAAAGAAACAAATCATACTTATTCAAATAAAAAATGCTCAGCGAGAGAAAGAAGACTAGAAGTACAGTATCATTATCCCCCAGTATAATCACAATTAATGACATCATCTTTAAAATTAATTTATTTTATTATTCTTTTTCCAAAGTTATTGAGTCTTATAGATAAAATATTTTTCTTTCCTACAGAAGCAATCCGGCTAAAATTACAGCAATCATTAAAAACATGGTCCAGGTTAGGAAATTATTCCTTAGAAAAGAATATGTACAAGAATCATTTGAACTGTAGCTCCCATGAGGTAAAGTTATTTGGACACAGATGAATATGGACTTAAAATTTGAAATAACTTGACTTTCTTTTGAAATAGTGCTCACATGGATTGTTGATGAAATGGGTTTTTTTGCTGTTTTCTATCAATGATTATAGAATTGTTGCCTCTACATGGAATTTAAACATTTAATGAAATAGATTTAAAACAAATCATGCAATTTTGGAATCAATATGCCAGCTGTCATATGCATGCATAATAGTCTCCTAGTGAGTCTAAAAAGAGTAAATATTTTGCAGTCTGTGTGTTCTTTTCTCCACTAATAAATTAATATTAAATATGACAGAGTAAACATAGAGCTAAGTTAACATTTCTTAACTTTAATCTCAACAGCTTTAACAGTTTTCAACTCAACTGCAAATGTTTTCATATGGTAAAACTTGACATAAGATCTTAGACTACCCCAGTTCTTTTTGAAATGAATAAGAGACTGATAAATTTTAGAGTGATACACATAGAAGTTTAAAATAATATACATAAAAGAATGAAAGATGGAGTATTATTTTGTTAGCTATCTTAAGTAAAATTCAGTATTTTAATTTATCCTGCTGTAGTTATAGCAATGATCCATCCTGACATGACCTGCATCTGCTCCAGAGGCGGAAGGGTCTATTTTATGTAGAGATTTAAGTCATATTTCCTGCCTGATTCAGAACTCAGTTATGCAGCCAACATTTATTTGGGGGTTAACTAATACTGCTCAGAAGCACTGGACCAATTTTCATTGGCCTCTTCCACCAACAGCTCACTCATGACTCCTTACCTGGGACATGGATGAGATCTTTCTTTTCACACTGTATCGTAGCTATCTTTTGCATGCTTTTGCATCAGCAGGTTTCTCCTACCTAGCATGTCGTAGTCACCTTTCACACCTTAAATTTCTATTCTAAAACAGTTTAAAAGGGATCAATGTGTAGAGAATGTAATAAAAGTATTTCTCCCTCTCTTTTCTCTATATTTCAAACTAATCCATACATCTCAACATGAATGCTAACCATTATGAGTGGTATTTACTCATGAAATGAGGATACCATACTAAATGGGAAATAAGCTTATTTTTTAGATATTAAAAAAACCCATATTTTACTATACAAACTTCAGGATAAATGTTAAATCAACATTAATAACTCCAGGCATTAAAATATTAATAATGAAGCCTCACAGAATACATTCTATTTTTTAAAAATGCTTGAGATTATAATAGACATTCCTGGGCCTTTGATTTTTCTTGTGGATCATATTTTTAGCTTGAAGTTATACACATGTCTCAGAAAATTGCATGTTACTGTGATGGATAGTATATTTTACATGATATTACATGGAAAAAAAAAAAAAAGAAGAAAGATTGCTGCTTAATTGCATGGTTTTAGAGGCAGGAGCTTGAAGAAAAAGGACATAAAATTCAGTACAATCCATAAGAGCAGAAGGAAAAAATGAAAAGGCAGAGAACGCAAGATATCTAAGGAAACAAAGAATTTGGGAATGAGCTGGATAAAGTTTTATGTGTGTAAAGGAAAAAATATCTTTATTGGTCTTGTAGCTTAAATATTTAAAAGTCAGGTCCAAAACATGTGTTAGCCAGATAAGTGAACACTGTGAGTGAAATCTTGAGCCCCAAATCTCCTACTGCTTCTAAAGTGAGGTACCTGTGCTAGAGTAAATATTTAATTAAAATAAAACTCAGATTTCTTTTCTTATTTGACAACCAACTAGTTGCATGTTTGAGAAGTCAAAGTTCTATCTGGTCTGTGCAAAATCTTCTGGATGAGGATTCTGATGATAACTTGCAGGAACACAACTACCTGAGTGAGGGACCCCAAAGTTAGCTTTATATCAACATTAGCAAGTATAAACCTGAAATACTTCAATACCTTTGGAAAAAGAAACAGATAACACAAACAAAGATAGGTAAGTATTAGGTAGATAGATAGATAGATAGATAGATAGATTGGATAGATAAATAGACAGATGTATAGATGTATATCATATTTTAAAGGCAATCCTCAGAGAACAGGGATTTTCAATTCATGTAAAATCATGGCATGGGGAATTGTATTTAAATTTAAAAAAATGAGTAACTTCTTTGACTAGGAATACTAAATGAAAAAGATAGAGTACATTTAATGTTAGTAAGACAAAATATCTCAGTAATTTTGTTTTTATGTGACAATTGTTTCTCTGCTTTGTGCATACTAACAGATAAAGGAAAGGTTTCTCCAATTTAATGTGAGCAACTGCTGGGTGATAAGCTAAATTGAATGAGTAAACAGAGCAGTGTTTCTTTCCTATGGTCTTTATGTGTGCACTGGTTTCCATAGGTGGTTTGGGGTTTTTTAATAGATTTATCAATTATGCTATTAAAGAAACTTCTATTCTCTTTTTGTTTGATTAAACCATTTATGGGATTTCATATACATTTATATAGCAGAGACAGACTAATCTGACTTTTATGTATGACTCAACATATGTTATACATAAGTTGAAAAATTCCTGTAGGGGCTGTACTGGTGCTGGGAGCTCTGTTCCCTGGGAGGTTTCGCTTGGCAGAGATCAGGGCAAAGAAACCTTCCACCATCAGGCTGTGAGTGGTCCTCCCTTGCTGGTGGGGCAGATCCCGGGATGCCCAGGAGAAAATGCCTGGGAAATCACACTGTAGGAGGAGCCCAAGCTCACAAAAGCACCCCTTCAGTAGGAACACTTACCTCTCTTTATCAATAAACAGTTCTCAGATATAACATTGCCGCATTTGTACTTGATTTTCATCTGAGAAATCTATCAAAAAGAGTCCTCCTGGACTCCCCTTTCACAGTAGGATAGGACACAGTTTGTTTAACTTCTAAATACAAAGGAGTTTGGATTTTTTAATAAAATATTTTTTTAAATCCATGTCTTTTTTTTTAATATGACAGTTACTCAACCAGCTGTGTCAGGATCAAATGCATTCTTATTGTGATTCCTTAAAGATTCATAACATAATATGTATGAAAAATGAGCACTAAGTGTTGCTACAACAAACAACTTGTCAAAAGCCTTTTTCAGGTTATTTATAAGTCGTTGCTTTACGTATTTCTTTTCTGAGCTTCCGCAAAATGTGATATTGTGGTACTCACAAAAATTAACACCAGAAACAGCATGGAATTCTGTGGGTAAGATTGGTTGATTAACTTGCAAAATGCATGAGTGGAGAGACTATGGCCAAATACTTCTTCAGAGACTGAAGGAGGCAACAGTGAGTGGAGAATCCAGTAGTATATTCTTTTGGCAGCACCTTTTATTTTTGATTTAAACTTGTTTGCAAATTCCAGTTATTGGTATTAATTAGATGAGCTCTGTAAGCAATCACAACCTGCTTTTAGAGGCAATTTTCACTGCTGAGGAAGCCTTAACAGACTGGAAACTTCCAAGAACTTTTTCAAGCATTAAACAGTAATGTCAAACCCAAGTTAGTTATATTCACCTTGGTTTATGAACATTAATCATAATATTCAGCATAATTTTATTCTGACATAATTAGGTCAGTAAAACTAATCATCAGTTAGGAGTTATATGGCTATATGTCCTTTTTCTTACAATGATAGAATCCAGGAGCATGAGGAAGGCTTTTGAAATTCTGCCCCCATGTCAAATAGTCAAAGTATTTGGTATCCATCTTCAGATATTCGGAGCAGCACATGTCCAAGTTTCCCTAGTTATACAGAAGGACGGAAAGACAGACAAATGACTTGCCAACTGTCAGTGGATTATAAGTAGCAATTTTCTGTGTTAAATAGAGGTATTTATTGCAGAAGCAGAAGCTGAGTTTGGAAGAAGCTAGTAATTAACTTATTAGACTGAAATCACACTTTTGTAGCTTGGGTAGGAGTATCATCCTTGTCCATTTAAAGACAGCTCTATACCAAAATGATAGATTTTTGCATTTATTCATGTGTTCTCAGACTTTATATTGTCATCCATTACCATTTATTTCACCTTTGATGTATTTTGTGTAGATCTTTTGCAGAGTTTTCAATGGCAATGCTGTGATATTTAAGATTCCATATTTATTGAAAGAATTTGTAACCTGCTGATGAAAATGGTTGCTGCTTCTGGCCTTTGCTCATGGCTGCTTTTCTGCATTGGCACACAGGGAATGCTTATTTTTCTGTTGTTGCCATGAAGACTGAAACCCTATCTTTTATTCAGTGAAAGCTTAGACCTTTTGTTCAATAAAAGCTAAGTATTGCAAGATCACAAAAACACCTAGCACTTTGCAAAGATGAATTCTACATATATTTTGGCATATGTAGTTTTAAAAAGGACCTTATTGTTTCAAGATCAGCAGTATTTTAGGCTTGGTTCTTATCTTTGTTATATTAATGTAAGCTTATGGATGAGACCAATGTCAATATATTTCCTATTTCATACAGTGCTCTGGTATTCATCGCTTTGTTTTATTTCCTGTATTCATACTTATTTACTAAAAGCAGGACACAGGAAAAGAAATCCTTCTGCAAAAGTGAACTTATTCTGCTTATTTAAAAAAACATATTTATTCTGCTGTAGTTGTATTAAAGTTATTTGGAACAGTGTTCCTTAGCCATCAGCTGAATTCAGTTTTCAGTAGATTGATATGATAACGTTACTTACATAAATTAGTGTTGCTGCTGAAAATTTTAAGGTAACTGAAAATGAAGAAGAAAAATATATCAGAAAAGATTAGAGCATCAGAGGAGCGGGGGGGTGTGACAACCTGATGGAGTTGATATAATTACAAAGGTTAAGTATATACGAGATTTTATAGGAACGTAACTAGGGAGTTATGAGCAGAACAGAAAAATGGTAGGAAATAGACATTGCCACACATTTTATGTTAAATTTTCAACATATCATGAAGCTTGGGTGATTTTTCAGTGGTGCTAGAAATTTCCCTGGACTTTTAGGCCAATGTTATGTTTTCAGAGTATCAGAGTTACTATTTTTGATCTATGTGTGTTAAAAAGGTTACGGAATCTTCTTTTATGTGTGGGCTGACTCAAGATGGATTTTAGGAATCAAATCTGTGAATAGATCATTATTTTTCTTTGGTTTTGGCAGCTGGTGAAAGAAAGGTACATTAAATATTGTAACCATAATAATAAAGAGCATACAATGTTCTAGAGTACACTGCAGTATCTTCTGTGGTGCAGGGAGGCTGAATTATGTCAAAGTAAAGAAAAATGCTGAGAGGAAGCTAGGGTTTCAAATGAGAATTTTCCCTTCTAATTTTTTTGCATTTCCACCAAGGACCTGCACTGCTGTTCAGAATCTTATGGAAGCACTTATGATGCCCCTAATATAGTCCTAATTTTAGTGTAGATAAGTATGCCTGACTTGGTTGGCTAGTACTTTTCAGGGCAAATGGTCTGAGGACTTGCTCTAAGTTGTCTTTGTGGCCCAGGATTCTTATGGCCTAGGTCAGAACTCAGAAGGTCATACAAAAGACTAGAAGGAGATAATCTCATCTTGCAGATTTGAAATCACTCTTCTGAGTTATATGTCTTTCAGTGAAAAGAGGCTGTATGTTTATGTGAGACATATTTTAAAGCTTCTCCCATTCCTTCTTCTTTCAGTGTTTCTCAAAACACATTCTGCACAAAATAATGCAAAACACTGTAAGCGGAATCCTTTTCGCAGACCTGTTATATCAGCACTCTTGAAAGATTCACATTGTTTGAGAAGATGCTCCCAGTCTATTGATATTTAATCAGTCACTATTTGGAAGAGTAAAATTAATTCAATTGTTAGAAATAGGCCAATAACTCAGATGGCGTTTAGGAAATGTGTGATTAAGGCTGCCTCAAAGATGTGTTGAAACATATGTTAACATGTGAGAGAGCCCTGTATCTGTAATCTGACAAATCAAAAGCTTAGTTTTTGGAAGGCAAATTTAGTAGATTTCTGGATCTGTGTCATGTTTGTACAACAGGAGACTGCAAAATGCTGCTGTCCACTCTATTTAGGTTCCAAAAAGGTTGAAATTTGTGATATACATGTCACCTCTCATTCTCAATGATAACATTTCTCCATTGCTAAAGAATACAATCTTTCATTTTACTAGGTGTATTTAAAGATTACAAAACTTTTGAAGGAGAAGGAAGCTTGAAGAAGATTATAAATCTTCCATTTCCCGACTCAGTTTGGTATTAGCAGCAAACTTCTTCAGGGTACACTTGATCCCATCATCCAGATCTCTTATGAATATATTAAACAGTGCTGGGCCCAGTGTCAAGTCCTGGGGGACCCAACCCGTGACAGATTGCCAATTTGGAAAGTAGTGATTTACCACCTCCCTCTTGGTGCCACCTGCCAGCAAATTCCCCACCCACCACACAGACCACCTGCCTAGGTCATAACACATGCGTTTCTCTAGAAAGAGGCTGTGGGAAACTGCAGCAAAAGTCTGGGAGAAATCCAGACACTCCACCGCTCAGCACACATCAAGCAAGCAGGTTACTTTGTTGAGGAAAGTCGCCAAGTTTGTCAAACATGATTTTTCCTTGGTGAAGTTTCCTGGATTTCCCATCACATGTTTCATCTGACCTGTGATAACTCCCAGGATGATTTGTTCCATAACTTTCCCAGGGACTAAAGCAAGACTGATATTATTTAGCTTGTTCCAGTTTTCTGATATGTTTCCTGATCTCCACAATTCCTCAAAGAAGTCCACTTCTCTTACCTTTAATGAGGATGAACTGGTTTTGGGCTTACAGGGAGTATTTTGGAAATATCTCAACACCTGCTACCTCCTTTATCTTCCTCAGCTGTAGAATAGGAATAATATACTTTGAAATCAAGATAAGAGGACAAGTCAGATTTGGCAGCTGTTCATCCTATTTATTTGTAAGAAATCCATGACTACAGTTGCTAAAATATTTACTATATTTTAGCAGAGATCTTTGGGCCTCTGTAAATCCTACATACTGAAAAAAACCATGCAAGTACTGAGTCTGTGTACAGAAAAAAGTAAACATTGTTAACAGTGGAAGAAAACATAGCAAGCTGTAAAGTAACAGATACAGTAGGAATGCCTACAGACAATGGAAGCAGCAATATCACACCGTTATGGTTGTTTTGGAGTTTTAAGGTGTCAAAAGTCAACCACAGGACTCTGAGATCTTAAATCCCAGATCACACAAGTTTCAAGACTACTACAGCAGTAAGAATATTGGCTAAAACTCCCAGTTCTGAAGTTCAAGGGGAAAAAGACATGAAAAGTTTCCAAAACTATGCTAAAATTTAAACAATTGAATAAATTTTCAAAGCAATCTTTTCTTTATTTAGATCATACTAAACTATTGACCGCTTTCATTATTTCTATTGTAGCTGCCATATTTCTGTCATTAAACAATAAAAATGTAATTATTAAATCATCCTAGGAGCTATAACATTACAGAGGAAGTACTTTTGTTTTTTCAGAATCATATGACTGGGATCAAAAAATCTGGATATATGCAGAAACACAACAGTCTTTTTATCGTACATTCATTCTTGACCCAGCTCAAGTAAAAAGCAAACATTGTTTTCAGTACAAGAAACCAGGTTTCCGTGAGGAATTATTTAAAAGGGTACTTGCACATTTTCTCTAAACATATAATTGTGTGTGAAAACACCAAGAGAACAGCACAGTGCCCTCGTTACACGCTGATCAATTTACACCAGGAATTGGTACAATTTCAGTACTTCAGCCTGATCATTATGACTTAATTGCTGAAGTTGAAAAGCAAAAGTTAGCCCATCCACTCTTACAAACATGCTTATGGTACTGAATCCAGAACTGGGGATGGAAAATTTTTTCTCATGGTTTCCATTGGGCTTTGCACCAGGCCAGCTGGACAAAAGTTTGCAACATTTTTACAATTGTGTAGCTGGATTTTACAATTACGCTCTCCACATTTCTTCAAAACACTGTTTTATCAGACACTTTTCTGAAAATCAAAACCTTTAGTGACTCATGCAATCATTGCCACTAAAGTCTGCCTGTTTTTCTGCTAATATGTGAGGCAGTGGAATCTGACTGACATCCCCTTAGTTTTTACTGCTAACAGTAAAAATATGTTTTGAGAGTGAAGTAGACAAATACAACAGACATGGAGAAGTGCTAGAAGCATATATAGCAAATAAGAGTGGCATTTTGCCCTTTTTACATAAAAGATTTATTGACCATAGTGGTGAGACAAAGTATAAGAACTGTAAGAGGCCAGCTCATCTCGTGTGAGTCAACATCACAAGTCAAAGCTCAAATGAGGACATTGCAAGTTTGTTTTGAAGATCACTGATATTTATCTAGTGAGTTTAGTTATCCTGGAATGTAAGGGGGAAAAAGGGAAATCAAGAACACTGGTCTGACACCATTGTAAATGACTGGAAAAATTTCAACTTTTATCTTAAAGGTAAAAATTTATATCTCAGGGCCAACAGATTTTTATTGTGCTTCAGATATCACCAAAGAGATTGCCATTTCTTTATTTCATGAAATAAGGTTAAAGCAGTTTTTCTTTTAGGGGGTGACTGGAGTTTGCAAGACTATGTGCTAGAAAATCCTTAAGTAAATAAAATCCTAAATCTTTTTTACTCAGTTTTATATTTTTAGGCACTTGTAAGCCCTGAATGGATGTGTGCTGTGAAGATAAAACTAGTAAAATATGAAGGGTTTTGTGAAAACAAAGGAAAGTATCTGTATATTTTCATCAAACCCCATAATCTAATACATAATATTTTGCACACTTTTAATTTTATTAATTTTAATTTTCTTTCAGATTTTCTAATTCTTAAATTAAATGTAAATATTAGGGAAGGTGATTTGAAAATTTTTCAGCATTCAAATGTTAAATTTAAGGAGATTAACAGAAATGTTAATTTCTCAAAGTGGTATCTATCTATCTATCTGTCTATCTATCTATCTATCAGTGGAGCTACCAATTTAAGAAAAAATACTATTTTATAAAGAACTGTGGAATAAATTGTGAAGGTCTGTGTGCCAGAACCAATTTATATGGTTTGAAAATGGAATTATTGTAGGAATTCATCCATAGCAAGTCAAACCCACTGAATCTGAAAATATTTGTTTCAGCTATGATGACTAATTATTTACACTGAAGAACAGATATATTCTGCATATTGAAGAAGTATTTTTGTGGGAAAAAAATAAAAAAAATAAATCAAGGAATTTGAAAAACCTCTAGAGCAGCAGAAAAAATGAAAAAATGTATTATTTTCTTGATAAGGAGATATTTTCTAAGACAGAAATAGCTGGAAAGTAATAGAAATTAGTCATCCTTACATGGGAGATTGAAAATATTCTGATAAATGTTGATAAATTATTTTCTAAGCTCAAATTTGGCATTGAGAGTCTTTTGGGGAAAAAAAAAGGTAAGAAACCAGTACCCTAACCCCAACAGTAACAGAACCACCACACTTACGTCCTCCATTGTTCTGACATTTTTGTACCAAATTCTTTTCGTAAGACTTTCTAGAAATCAATGCATTGTCCTCATTGGATGTTACCTCAACCTATGTATTTATTAAGTCATAAAAAATATTCCAATGTCATGTATTTTCATCTGTGTAATTACTATTTTCTTTATTGAAAGGTATAAGGTATGCAAAGCAATCTACCAGGAAGAAATATGAAAACACTTAATGTTACCTGTCATGAATAGTTTTATTACAGTTAATAAGTTGCATAATATTGAAAATCAGAAAATTTTATTAACACATTTTCTTTTTTAGCACTTGCTTGCTCAAGAAGATCCTTTATAAGTTTTCACCCCCTGAAACTTCTTACTGTATTCCTCAATTTCATTAAGAGGAATTATAGCTCTAGCAGAAAGAAGCAAGGAAAGAAAGGAGTGCAGCAGCAAGAGACAAACACTACAAACAAGAGCTGTAAGAATAAATGATGCTGTGTTTATATCCTCATGGTGACTAGAAAGGTGAAGAATCAAAAATATTTGGTACTTTTATTTCCCAGTGAAAGACCAAAAGCTATAATGATGTGTGAAGTACGCTATTTCAGGAAAGAGTTAGTCATACAAACATTTTCCCTCTGCTTTCTTTTTTTTTCTTTTACATTTGTATTTAATTACTGTGGAGGTTCACTCAGTGAAAAGCACTAACCGTTTACAATCTTCCTGATGCTTGTTTGCTTCAAAGAAACAGAGAAAAGTAATTTAATTTTATTCTTTTTTTTCCTAAGAGGGCAAAATCCAGAAGTTTCCATGATTACTTATGAAACTATGTTGCATTTGTCTTAATTTTGCTTTCTTAAAGGTTTGTACAAGTTTTCTCAGAGACTGTGGGAAAATCCACTAAGTCAGTGACAGGATGCTGTGATGATCAATACTGATTTAACAACTGTTTGTCAAAGATTGCCGTTTGGGCAAGGGGCATACTGAGTAAAGTGACTAACAGCAGAAAGAAATTTCTAATTCTTTCATAGTAATGAAAGAAAAAGGCATTCTGGAAGAGAACATGCCCACCAGCTACTGGTAGAAACAATATGCTGGACTGGACTTTGTACTAAATTTCAAGCATTGTTGGAGACATGAACACTGTCTTGTCTGAAATTAATTTCTGAAAAATAAAACACACTGTTCAGGTGTATTGATCAGCCATGAAGTAATATATTTAAGTTTTTTTATAGAGACTTCAAGAACTGGAAAAATAATTGCAAGTAATATTCCTTTCAGAGTATAACTCCATATATTCTGATCACTGCAATCCTATGCTGGCTGTTCTAATTGCACTGAAAATCATGAATGAGAACTATGAAATATGCTGATTCCCTTTGCTACTGAACTTTATTTGTTATTCAGCTTATCTTCCCTGTGTCCTCTCCATGCCAAAATTCTGGGTATGCCACCATATTCTCACATTACTTGGGGTAATAAAAGTTGTTAGGAAGGGAGCAGGAACAGATGGTCATACATTTTATAGATTAAGACAAATATTTTTCAAAGTAAAATAATACAAAGAATGCAGTAATAGAAAAAAAATAGAAATAGAATTTAGGAGTCCGCTACTGTTTGGCAGCTGGCATTCTAAAATTTCATGCAAAGAAAGGGAAAAATATGTGAAATGCGTCTCAGTGTGGAATCACTGGAAAAGTGAAACAAGGAATATTTTCTAATACAATAAAAGCTGCCCTTTTAGAGGGGAAAAAGAGAGCAGTATAGACCATTTTTGTTTTTAAATCATTGAAGCTGCAGTTTGATAGGATTTATTACAGAAGGCAAGCTAATTCAAGGGTTCTTAAAAGTCTAACAGATTATAATAAAAATTTAGATTCCTTCTAGAATAGCTCTTCCCCCCTTGCTTTGTCTTGCCATACCTTGCCTTCCTTTCCCTTTGTTTCCCTTTCCTCCTTTCTGTCTTTCTCTTTTTATCCCATTCTCCCTCTCTCTCTCTCTCTTATCATCTCTTACTGAAATAATATTTTAATTCATTAATGGTCATTTTGCACAACTTAGAATACATAAAGAAATAAAATATACAATGATTTGATTAGAAAGTATCTCCATTTATCAAGCTGTATTGGAAGTTTCGATTACTCTGAAAGGAATTCATAGAAGGATCCAAGAAAATACAAATATCAAAAGGAGGAAAATATTAAGAGAATCAGACAATGAAGAGTAATTTGAAGGAAGTTTATCAAAGTAACATGATCTAGAAATCTATGAAAACTTAATGTGTTAGCAAAAATGCATCGAGTAGACTTATTAAATTACACTTTAATAAACCTCAGCAAAAGCAAAAACAGAATTAAGACCATATTTTTTGTTTTTTCTGTACTGTCTTTCATCTTTCCAGTGCTCTGGGACTTATCTATGATGGTGGCCTGTGTCAGTTACTCCCAAAAAAGTTGTAAAAAGCCTTTGTCAGAAAATAATGTCATAACCTGCCTAATGAGTAGCCTTTCTAATCCTTTGGTTTAAGAAATGTATCTCATCTTACAGAAACTTCAGCAACAAAACCCATTTCATTTTAGCAGAAATCTTGATATTCTTTGAGAGCATATGAATACAAGCATGGTTTCTTCACCTTTGTCACAGTGCCTGCTACTTATATTTTCAATGCACTTTCTATGGACCTTCTTTCTGTTTTTCCTTTTTGTCATTTTTCTCTGAATAATTTAGTTTTTATAAAATTTATGGGCAGGGTGACCAGAAATCATTGGCATTCAAGGTGACGCTGAATTGTTGGCTTACATAATATTTCTATGATATCTCTAGCATTATTTTCAACTGAGGCTTTTATATATATGTAAACAATTTTATTCTTGGTTCGTCTCTGATGTCATGCAGTTTTCTTTTTTCATCTCCTTCTCCGCTGAGTCCTACAGTTAAATTGGGGTTGGTAGTTCAATAAACTCTGCTTTTACTCCACTACATCACAGTCATATTGGCACAAGCTAAAAAATAATTTGAATAATTTGCAGATTTTCTGCCCCTCTGCTCTGCTCTGGTGAGACCCCACCTGCAGTGCTGCATCCACATCTGGGGTCCTCAGCACAGGGAGGACATGGACCTGCTGGAGTGAGTCCAGAAGAGGAGCACTGAGATGATTAGACGGATGGGGCACCTCTGCTGTGAGGGAAGGTTGAGATATTTGGGATTGCTCAGCCTGGAGAAGAAAAGGATTTGTGGTGACCTGATTATAGCCTCACAGTACATGGAGGGGGTCTAGGGGAAGGGTGGAGAGGGACTGTTATAGAGCATGTAGTGACAGAAGAAGGGAGAATAGCTCCAAACTGAACTAGATGATCTGTAAGATCCTTTTGAACCCAAGCCATTTTATGATTTTATGAACCAATGGGTAGCGTTCCTGTCCATGGCAGACATGTGGGAACTAGATGATCTTTAAGATCTTTTCCAATACAAACCTTTCTATGTTTTTCTTCATCTTTCATTTTCCCCACTGACCAATAATACCTCCATTTTCACTGACAGTGGGAAGGCTTTCAACTTCAGGTTTTTTTCACTTCTCTTTTTCAAAGGTAGTATTAATTCATTAACGTTAGCTACCTCATACAACATGAGATGAAGCAAAAAAATGCCACAACATCTCCATATATGTCATGCTAGAGCGCTTAAAATACACAGTAAAGCCTGCTCTAGCTTACCCTGCTTCAGCAGGGGCTTTGGATTAGATGGTCTCAAGAAGTGTCTTCTGTCATAAATGATTCTGTGATTCAGTTACTTGCTTTTTAGAATCCAGTTCCAAAAGTCTCTTTCAGTTAATTCATATTTTTCCTCTCCACTGTTTTTTTCCCACTCTTTTACTTTATTGAAAAATTCATATAATACATTAATTTAGAACCTAATTTTAAAAAAAAACGAACAACGAAACACTTTACATTGCTGAGACTATGATATAAACAGATTCTGATTACACAGTAGCTAATTCCACTTTTTCTTTTCCTTTCTCTTAAGTCTCCATAATAATTTATTCATATTATTTTGTTTGATTTGGGTTTTTTTCCTTAATTTAGAATAGGGAGATGCTTTTCCTGTTTGTGAAAGAGCCATGAAGAAATAATACATGCTACCTGTGAAAATGTCACTTCCTTACTCTAGAGTGACAAAATCCTTCTTTTTTACTTAATAAGGCTTTTGTATCAAATGAATAATGCTGGCTGATGCCCAAATACTAATCAAATGCATCTACATCAATTGCAGGCTAAGGTCATGATTCGAAATCTGGTTCTGCATGGTGATTTCACAGGACACAGCCCAGAATGTACAGCTTTGTAAGGTAAGTTTACTCTTGCAAAATCCTAGAGTTCTTTGAAAGTCTAAATGATTTTCTATTAAAGCAGTTCCTGACCATTAAAATGCAGAAGATCCCGTTTTCAGCTCTTGGCAGAGTTCCAAAAAGTCTTACTGTAAAGCTGTGAATTGCAGACAGTGATTCCAAATTTTACATAGAGAAGTCTCAGTAAGAAAATTGTCAGTGCTGGGTATGCTCTTGTTCAGCTTTCACACTTGTTCTTGGGGATGGCTGCTGCTGCCTGTTCACCACTACACGCAGCATTCAGAAGGGTTTATTATTCCACGTCTTGTGATTTGCTTGAAGTGTGCTCATGAAACCCAGCTCAGGTGGGAAACAGTCTTACAAATCAATCTCCACAAATCTCATTCAGATCCTTAAGTAAGGATCTTGGTTTTAGCAAGAGAATGCACATTATATTAACTATTCTGTAGAAGTGCATTGATGAGTAAAACAGGAGTAATCATTTTTAACTTGTTTTCATATAAGGCAAGGACCTTTAATATTTCATGTTAGATTTTATTTTTCCTTTTAATCAAATTTCAAGCAGTTGTACCTATGAAGATTACTGCTGGGGACCTCTCTAGCTGCAAAACCCACCTGCAAACCACCAAAATGTACATTTTCTTCAGCTTCAAGGGAAATTCAGTTTCAAGGGGCACAAGACAAAACTGACTTTTTAGAAGATGATCTAGAGTTATTTGATGCTTATTCAGAAGGGTAAGACATGCTAATTTAGACAATACAGTGTTTTTCTGTGGTCCACGTTCTCACAGAAATTAAAACTCATGGCAAATTTACAGAATTTTATGTTTCAGCTGCCAGTGGCATTTTTCTAATTTTGTTTCCTGTAATATAAGCAATTTACATCTTCAATTACAAACAAAGCACTTCCATGGATCACTAATACACATACAGTTCACCATTATGGAAAACCTGGACTCCACTGAAGACAAAGCAGGTAGCGCAGCGGTGAGTTCTTTCTCAGAAATCACTTAACAGAGCAAAGTGGAAAAGTTTGTACCCCGAATGATATTGGAAAATAATTTCTGTATTCCTGGGACATTCTTGCGTACAGGACATGTACTGCTAACGCAGCATCTCAAGGGACTATGCCTAAGGCAGCAGCTCTGCCACCTGTCCTTTGCCTCTGTCCATGAGACAAGTGTAGGACAGGGGAAGCGCACCTCATGTTCTGCCTCAAAATGAAGACGGGTCATCGGTTTCTGCCTGTGTCCACTTGTCCTATGCTTGGCACCACTGAGAAGAGCCTGGCTCAATCCTCTTGACACCTTCCCTTCACATATATATAGACACTGATGAGGTCCTTTTCAGTCATCTCTTCTGAGGTCTTATTCTTAAAGCCAAATATAGAGGCTGAATTCAGGTTTTCTAGACAGAAGAAGCCTATTGAGCAAGTGCATATAAACCTAATGGGGTTGATTGCCTTTACTAGCTGGCAGAATTAACAGTGTGCTGCTTTTCATGCAAGAAAGCTAATTAAAGTGTAGTTATATTAAAACTAAAAAAACCATCTACTATGAAATGCTTGCATATATTTACTATATGGGAAATTAAATCGGAGGTTATATTGAAAGACTTGCTTCAGCTGTTGCAATAGCGGAGAACGTATCAGTCATCTGAAGCAGAAAAAGTACCTATGACACAGGAAATGCAGGGCTCTGTTCAGATGTGCTTTGCTTTGCAGTACATCAAATGATTGTGATGACACAGACTAACATTAACCAAGAATGTCTGTATACAGTACCGTACCCTTCTGCTGCAGAGTTTTGAATCACCTGCAAATTGATGTATCACTTTCATTTAAAGAAGTAACAGAAGACATAGCCTGCAGTCATGAACACATTCCAGAATTGTTCTCAGAAGCACTCTAATGCCATAAATACAAGGTTGATATTCTCCATTTTAAAAAATTTTAAAAGTCATTATGCACTATATTCACAGGGTTTGTAAAAGAATTTAGAAAGGCATTGGATGTAATTATGTACATATGGCATTCACTGTATGAACCTATCTTTAGAATACAAAATTGATTTACCAGTGTAAAGATGTTATTTCTATAAAGATCCTACTTCAAGAAAATAACAATATATTTGGAAATCTTGGTAATGCCTGTTTCAGCCTCTATAATGGATGAAAAAATTGTAGTTCATGTTCACACTACTTCCTGTGTCCATGGTAGACTAATTTACCGGGACAGTTCTGACTTGTTTTTAAAATGGACTTGCTTCTCTGGTTTATAGAGATTATAACTGCTAGGAAATCCTCAGTAATCAGTTCACCTGTGATAAATCAGGTATTGAAACTATCTAGATGAAGTCAAAGGTCTTGCAAAACATTCTGGTTTAGCTTTTGAGGGGATAGTAACTAGCCAGGAAGTCATGGAGGTTGAAGTATTTTTGTGTATAGACAGTATAGATTTAAAACAAATAATAAGAGTCTAAACTCTCCATTTAATTACTGGTGTGCCTCAAGCTCATAATGAAATTAAAATAAGATATGCATACTCTTATTTTGAGGCTTTTAGTAAAGAATAGGACGAGTGTCTTTTGTGTCAGTGTGTTGTATCTGGCCTGGAGTAAAACCCAGTTGCTTTCACATGGACTGTGAGAGAGCATTAAAATAGTAGAGATTTCAGTCTGCATTTTCTTAGAAACTGAGCTTCTAAAGAGGTGGGAATCTATCCTTTTCCCCATTTAAGTTATACAGATATTCAGCCAGTTTTTACTACCCTTATGCTTTGGATACACTGGAATTTAGAAGTTTAGCTATTCTGTTGTGGTGTGTGCTCAGTACACTGATAATTCTAACCATAATAGAACTCAGACGGTGGTCAACTGCAGTGAACTTTCTCTTACTTTCGATGAGCAGTATTTTATTTGATAATTTTATTGTGAAAAACCGTTATTCATTTCTCTGAACTAAAATTGTTATCAACGGCCAATTTTGAAAGACAAATTGTCTTACAAGAGATTATTTTGAGCAAAACCTCAGAGCAACTCATCACTGAGGAGTTTTTTGCTAATTTCTTTAACTCTTAGCTTATAAATTGATAAAGTTATCGAATCAGAGACTCACAGAATGGTTTGATTTGGAGGGGACCTTTAAAGATCATCTAGTCCAACTCACTTGTTATGGGCAGGGAAATGTCCCAGTGTTTAAGAGGTATTAGCACAACACCCTTAATAACATGATTAATTTTTTTTGTCTGCCCTGAAGTAGTGAGGACCCTGAGTCTGATCAGGAATCATGGACCTGCACATGTTCAGGCTCTTTGGGTTTTCTCAAATCTGATCTTCTCCTGAGATGAGTTGCCTTTCACTTCCCAAGTCCCTGCCTGGAGATTCAGGGACTAGAGATGTGTGAAGAGCAATTTCCTTTGAAACCTGAGACAAAACGTTGAGTTTCTCAGTCTTCTTAATGTCAATTGTCACTAGATCCCCCATCTCATTTTTTGTTATTGCACTAAAACATGAGTTTTGAAACAGATTTCTCTCATCATCCATCCTAGAAAGGACCATTTGCAGAGAAAAACCCACAACTGTCTCTTTTCTTTTGTGAAAAATCTCTCGTTTGTGGTGGTAATGCTACAGAGACTGTAATTAATTTCAACACAGATAAAAAAGAAAAGCACAGGTAAGAAAAGATGAGCTATTTTTGATCTAGCTCTCATCACAGACTAATTCCAAGTGGATGTTTTATCCCCTTTACAAAAAAAGCCGTATAACTGGCCACCATTGAAAAGCTTTGACTGAGTCAGGGACTCTACTTAAATAGCTGGGATACTGCAGGTTAGCTGTGTAGTACCCTGGCAGAACTTACATCACATGCTAATCCTCTACGAGGACCAAATACTGTCCTTGAATGTGTATGATAAATAATCCTATTAAGTTCTGTGAGAAGTGGTTATTCAGTTTCAGGAGGACAGTTTTCCTCATGCTTGTCTGCACTTGGCAAAAATCACTTCTTGTTTTTATGACCACTACTAAAAATTTAGAAAGGAAGAAAGCTTTTCATAAGGAAAATTTTTCCTCCAAGCCTTAAATGAATGGATTTTAATCCTAAAGGCACTATAGCACTGGGTTTGATGACTATTATTTAATATATTTTTAATGCAACCCTTTGTATGCAAACTTGTGCCTGGTTTCATAGAACTTATGTATGCAAAATTATTTATAAAATCAAACTAGTGCAGAAGAAAGAGATGGACGTAAATAAAATTATTAATTTCATTAATAAAATCCAATAAATTAAAGTTTAGGGCGGGTATAAATACATATAGAATACATCTGTGTGCTGATGTCTTTTGACTTGATAATAATGAAGCTGATTTAAAATGTCTACTAGTTTCCATAAGAAAAGGGGTTTTGTTTTTTGGTTCGGAAATAATGGAACAGTAAAATTTGAAATAATAATGAAGGAACAAATAAACTAATGGTTATTTAATGGTGTCAGATACTAGTGGCAAAGGCTTTTACCTGGAGCTGAGAACTATACAAACTGAATTTTGTCCCAGACAGAGAATCAATACATCATTAAAGTCTGTTCCAAGATCTTCCATGACATCTCAGAAGTACATTGATATTTTACTGGTCGTCTGAATAAAATAAAAGAGAGGTCATCAATATGTGACTCTACATACATTTCATTTTGAGCTTAAATATATGCATGAGAATTTTCTTGGTGAAATTAATATTCATAATTACATCTTTTACCCATAAGTGACTTATGCTCAACACCTTGAAAGTGGCATTCCATGATACAAGCATAATCACCCTACTACCAGATATCACTGCAGACCAATGTGGGCAAACTCAGAAATATAAGTAATGAATTTTCAGGTTAACCTGGCAGAGACACCTGTCAGTTTCCATGGTTCAGTTCTTACATCTGCAAATAAAGAAAGAGTTATTAGTGTCCTTTGAGATCTTGAGGACAGAAAACTGGGATAGAACAGTTGAGTATGCCATTGATATAATATCCAGGCTAAAATGTTATTTGTTAGTAATTATGCCTTTTTACACACTAGTACTTGACACAGGTTTTCAGATATTTTAATCAACCTTACTTTGAAATACATCCTGTCTCCATTTGACACTTCTAATTGGGAAGAAAACATTACAAATATTGCTAAAGGGACTGATCATGAAAAATACATATTCCCAGAGATACTTTTCCTAACCTTTTTTTTTTTTTTTTTTTTTTTGCATGGATATATTAAAAACCACAATTAAAAGTACTTGTAAGTATTTTTCAATTGCAGAGGGAGGCTCAGGAGGGTATTCTGGGTAGTATTACACATGATGGTGCCAGTTGCCTGGAAGGTAGCAAATGTGACACCTATCTACAAGAACATCTAGAAGGAGAATCCAGGGAACTTCTGGGGTGCCAGGGAAGGTCACAGAGAATATTATCTTGAGTGCCATCACGGGGCATGTGTAGAATCATAGAATAATTTCTGTTGGAGAATACATCTTTAAGATCTCTAAGTCCAACTGTAAACTTAACACCACCATGCTCACCCTATAAGCTAACCTCCTGTCAGCTGGGATGTCCCTGGTTGGCCAGGGCTGCTGGTAAATGATTGAAAGTGGCTTGGTTAGCTTGGCTACCAACTCCCTCAAGTTGAGTAGACCCCCTCTACTCCCATAGGCTTGTGGATGTCAAAGTGACAGAGTGGGTAGCTGAGCATTTCCTCCTGGATTATGGGGGCTTCATTCTCCTCCCCATCCCCGTTTTCCGGCTGAGCGGGCTGGGTGCCTTGAGGACAACTGATGTTGCTTTTAGAGACTGTGTGAAAGAAGGCACCAGCTTTTCCTTTATCAGTATGTTTTCCCTGCATTCAGTAAAGGATGGGGATTTTCCTTAGCCCTCCTTTTGTTACTTATGTATTTGTAAAAAAAGGTTTTGTTATCTTTTATTACAGTAGCCAGATTAAGTTGTAGCTGGACTTTGGCCAACTCAAACCTCATGTGACCTGCTGGCTATGATACTTTTGATGCAACCCCAGGGTCATTTAGCTTTTTGGGCTGCAAGTTCACATTGCCAGCTCGTGTTCAGCTTCTCATCAACCAAGACAAACCAAGTCCTTTTTGTCAGGGTTTCTTTCTGCCCAGCCTGTATTTGTGGTTGGGGATTGCCCCAACCCATGTGCAGGGGAAGTGCATTTCTGGAGAAATGTGTTTCCATTAACTTGAGTACACAGAAAAAAATTGCAAAAACACAGAAACTCTCACAAAAATAAATACTAGACTCAGACCTAGTGGACATGAATTTTTTTCTATGTGAGATAAATTGGTGTATAGAATCAAACTCGAATGCAGATGAACTAAGTTACTTCCTGATACATTAATTGGTTTTCATCTGTGCAAATGTGTTTTTTATTTAGCAGTACCTATCTAAACTTTAGGCATTTTTTTATAATCTCAGGATACCTATTAACTGTGCCTTTAACTAGCTGTACCCTGCTACAGTGCTGGTGTACATCTCATAGGTTTTTTACTCTGGTGTTTCCCAGATAAATCCAGGTTAGGTAATTTCTGCTCTCTGGGGAGTATGGCACCTGAAAATAAGTTGTATTACAGTAAACAACACAATGGGAAGAACTGTGGTAATTCTCCCTCTCTACCCCTTCGGTTCCAAAGGAGGCATTTAGGAACAAACTGAGTCAGATGATTTATTTTGTAGGATCTGTGGTCTGGTTAAGTGTTCTCTGGATAGTGATACACAACCGGTTAGTAGTTGCTCAGGTTGCACACCCCATTTTGTGTTCTGTGACTACTTTCGACTGCTTCATGAGTAGTATTCTTTCCAAGTTCTCTTCTTTCCACAGCAATCCTGTGTTATGGAAGAAAATAAGTGTCTTCATATAAAGAAGGGTTATTTTTATACACCAGAGAAAATACAATATCCATGTGCTTACAAGTTTGCCTTTGAAAGGATCACAGGCAAGACTGAACTTCACAGCCAGTGACAAACATAATCTACTTTCTCCCAATTATTTCTGAAATCTTCACACTTCTTCTGCATCAAGTGTCCTTATGATCTCCCAAATAAAATCAATCACTTAAAAAGGAGAAAAGCACTTCTCCTCTCAGTTGTACCTTCTGTATTGCTCTTGATACCATTCCTTTAATCCTGAAAATGAGAAGGCAGATTCTCTCTGTCTTTTTTCTTACTTTTCTTTCCTTTGCCAAATGATAAGGTTTCTTTCTCAGATAGCTCAAGTACACTTCTTGTTCTTATCTTTTTTTTATATTACACTGGAGAAAAGACATGTCAGAAGGGGTTGATAATACTTAGCAAGAAAAAAGAGAAACATCAGGCCAATGTCTATTCATACGTCACAGGTTATTTGTTTTACTGGGCTACAAGGTGATGTACTTTCTCAACTTCTTTTCAAGTAGAAGGATACCTAAAGAAGGAAAGTGAAGTTCAAGCAGTAGGGATCTTTTGTGGGTTGCACTGCATTTGGCATTATATGTGAAAATCTTCAACATCACATTTCAAGACTCTTCAAGGTGTATTATGACACGTGTTATGTAAGGTTACAGAAAAACTAAATGGCGAAAAATAAACCTGATTTACAGAATTCCCAGAGCTGAACTCCTAGTCTATTTACACAGTTTTTTGAAGGTTAGCAGATTACAGAATATATCCGAATTTACTCACAAGACACTTCTACTAGAATAGTTTTACCTTAGCTGACTTCAAGCTTTTTAATCTTGTTAAATTATGATATAGGAGAATATCTGTTTAAGAAATGTTGGAATTTGAAGTAGTTCTTAGCTTTGCCCTGAGTCAAATTTACACTTGTTCACAGTTCTGTTGCTGATTTCACTGTCATTAAACACTCTTGGACAAACACAGCTTTTGCAGCTGGTAGAAACATAAGACAGAAATAGAGTGATTCATAAGGCATTTTAAACTTTCATTTCTCTCGCCCTCTGTTACTTTGTCTGCAAATGAAGAACAAGAACAGAACCCTATCCTCTGAAGTCTTGCTTGTACTGTGCATTTTAATAGAATACAGGAGTGTCTGGTTCCCACCAAAACTGTTGAGAAGAGCCCTCAAAGATGCTCCAGCGTGGTGTTGAAAGCTCAGATCTTAAAGCAGCAGCTTAGCGCTGAAGTTGATATTACATTTGCAGAAATGTGTCAGGCCACTCAAATGCTGAATGCACAAAATCATCCTGATGCCAGGAAATTGCTACGAATTTTGGAGCAGACTTGGTTTACACTTAGTGCTAATTTCTCTGCATTCTTCCATTTCACTACATAGTTGTATACCCTAGCAGTGACAACCCCAGGGATGTGAGATTTGAAGATTTAATGCTTAAAAAAAGTCCTAGAGGTCCTCTATGGTACAAGAGCACTCCAAGAATCTGTGAGGCAAGAGTTTTCTTTGGCNTATAAAATGAATATATATATTTATATATATATATAAATAAATATATATATTTCATATATATATATATGAAATTATGTATATAAATTCATATACTTTAAGAAAGCCTTATAAAAATGAAGTCTGATAATATGATTTTGAGGATAGCACATGATATAGTAAAACAAAGTGTCAGAATAACAATATGTTGTAAATTACTGAATAAATGCATTAAGAATGGTAAACGGCCAGTTGAAGTTTCATAACATTTAAAAATCACCCAAATTTGACTACTTTAAATGTAATGCTTCAAAATAGAAGCCACGAGTCTCAGTTGCTAAAATCCCAGACCAGCAGAAAGAGCCCTGGAAAAACAACTTCAGAGGAAAAGAAAAAAAAAACCAATCTTATACTTAGTGGAAGGGTAGAAAGGTCACAGAAAAACCCCATATTTTGTCAGTTATACTCTCTTGAAGTATAGGTGAGGTGGCCAACAGAGAACATGTACATTGTGGACTGGCAGCAAGAAATGAAATAGTAATGGCTTATAGCAGTGATTCAGTGCTAGGCTAGAAGCGCTAATTTTCTGTCACTGAAATGTGCCAGTATTTTAGTGAATTTATGCAGAGCTAGATTAAACATACTTGTATGCTGTGCAAGAATGTATCTGCTGCGATACAGATGCACCTGAACATTGTGGGAACCATTAAATATGCATTGCTGCTTACAGTTATGAATTGACAACTTTTCTCATGCTGAATATTTGTATCAAATTTTTGAGGTTTAATTTGTTTTCTTGGATTTTTGGAAGTTTTTTTGGTTGCTGGCTTTTATTTTTTTAAATTTTTGATTGAATTCTATTTATTTAATAAGTTTTTTTTTAAATTCTGACATGGCTCATAGTGTACCAGTACAATGATTTTTCAGACATTTCCTTAAAGCTGCTAAGGTAGTTGCTTGTTGTCTGCAATAGATCTTATTCCTGAAAAATATCTTGAAATATGATCTGAAGGGTAATCCCAGCTGACTGTTTTGTAGAACCTATTTTGTTGTAGAACCTATTTTGTTTTGTGCAACTAAAGCCATAATCACATTCTTATTGTATTTTACAAAGTAATAAATATATTGGAATTTTAAAATAGCTGAAACAAAACATAACTTGAAAATTAAAAACAGATTTCTTTGTTTTACTCTCACCTTATAAGAAAACTGGAATTATTCTTTCCTCAAAAATGCAGTAAAACTAAGCTTTTAGCTTAGCATTTAGTGGAACATCTACCCAGTAAGCTTTGCTTATGTTGCAGACAGCTACCCTGAGGAGTGATTTGAATTTAAATGTGATTCCCTTATTAGTTTCTGCTAACTGCAAATATCCCAGTCTCTTAATTAAGTGGCTGAGTAATGTATGAATGCTCACTTCTGCTTGTCATGCAGAACAAAGTGATGTATTTAGATTCCATGCACAATATGAAATTTAATGACACAGGCAACAGTAATTTAGAAAACCTTTTGGTTTTTATTATCCTTGTTTTTGCTTAGCCAATCTCCTTCTAAGTGTTTGGCTGCAGCAATGTTACAAAAGTTTGCCCAAACACTGGGTATTAGCTAATGGATTTTTAGATTAAAAGATAATGCATTACAAATGCATGGTTACCAAATGTATAATATGTTGTTTATATATTTTCCTGCATTTTTTTGAAATAATATACAGAAATCAAAACAGACCTTGATGAAAGCTTCTTTCTTGGTTTGGCACAGAACGTAGTGTTAGATTCAGAGAGATTCTGAATGGACTAAATAGTGCACTGTAAGAGGTTTTACAAAGAGGAAGGAAAGAAGAAACAAATCAAGCTTTTCTTCTAGTGCTGGTGGTTCCTGCTAGCTCCAGTGACTTTTTGCATTTCTCCTGATCTCTTCATAGATTTTATAGCCCATATTCAGTCATCAGATCTCTCTGCTTCTGTTCTGTTATTCAGTATGTATATTTTTCCCCAGGGGCATGATGATAATTTTTCCCTATCCTGAAATTTTTCACTTTGCCCTGATATTTTCTCATGCTCGAAGAACCCTCTGCAGACTCATAATCTGAATGTATCTGTATGATTTTGTAAAAATCAGAGTAGCACATATGTACAGTAATTTGGACAGCCGTTTGAGTTGTCAGGTTTTAATGTTATTGTCATGTATAACTACATGAACTAATGTTCTGCTGCTTTTGTTACTTTAGTTCGAGCTCTAGAACTTGGCTTTCCCTTTAATTAGAGCTCTAACCATCTCTCATGTCTTGATAGTCTCATTTAAATTGCCTGAGTACTTTTCTCAACAAATCTTCAGCTGTATTCCTGGCAAATTGGTGTTCCTAAATGATGCAGGTTTTAAAACTCCCCGTATCCTCAAGTAGTCTCTAGTATCTAAATGTTTGCCAAAGAAATCTCACCTAAATATTGTCATTTAGATTTGTAGCGACAGATTTAATTAGTTGTAATTCTTTTTCTTTTTAAAGACAAATAGATAATACTGTTATTTGCATTACAATGCTTTTTACCAGTCCCAACTAGGCTCAGGACAGTAAATATTAACTGTTACATTTTGATTTCTATCTGCCTTTGGCAGTAGTATGCACTTGGACAGTAATCTCCAAGCTCTTTTTCTTACATCCCAAAGCTTAAGTCCCTTTTTAACAGAATGGTCAAAATTTACAGAAAAAGTTATTGAAAATATGATTTATCACATTTATTTGTAGCCATTCTACAAATTAGACATGCATTCTAAGCTAGTCATATGAGCACTACTTAAGCCAAAGGGAATAAATAAGATGTTCCAAAATGTGATTCGTCTCAGCAAGTTTGACATATATTTTAGGATATCAGTAATTTCCCTCTGGAAGTGCCTACCTGTATGGGCAACAGAGACAGCCTGCTTAATGAGTTCAGACTAAGTACTTTCCATGTGAAACTACTTTGGAATCACTTGTTTTTCATTATTTCTACCAAGTATTTGAAGATGGTAAAAAAATTGATGAAATGCATCTTATAGTTTTGGGTGAATTGAGGTCAAACAAGAGATACGTAACTAAAGTAGAAATTATATGTAGAGCACTCTTATTGGACCCCATCCTGTCAGTTAGAAAAAAATTGTCTGCTTTAAAGACTTTGTATTATGACATAGCTGTTCGTAATTCTTGTCCTCATAAGTAGCCCTTGGACTTTGACATTTGGCCACAGACAAGCTCCTTAGGAATGTAATTTTCTTTCACCGAATTTTCTAAAAATAGATTAAAAATGCCTAAATAGACCAGTCAAAGAGTGGAAGAACAACCATTTCATTTTGTATGGTTTACAAACTGTTACAAAAGGTGAATGAAAACCCTTAACTAAATGCTGTTAGCTACTTTGTAAAATAGCTTTAGCTAGATTTATAGAATTAGTTACATCTATAAAATGGATTAATCAGAAGTGAACTGTCTGAGGGTTTGGGTTTTTTATGTTTTGACATTTAGATCTTTTCATGTTATTCAGCCTGCTCTAAATCTTGACATAATTTTGAATGTTATAAATCATGATCTATTGGCTTCTTTGTAGAAAAACAATGATTAAATATTCAACACACATATTTGTTGCCTTTGTTTCCACCACAAATTGCTCATCATTATTATAAAAAAAAAAGTAGAAATATGAAGACTACATTGCTATAAAATTCCACCTAGTGAGAATTTGTTACATAATTCATCCCAGATCTATTTACATAAAGAATATTAGTTCTTGTGTATCTCATCTGTCATTATAAAATACACCCATATTATGGAGCTTGTGGAATGACTTGCTGCACATATTTATTCCCTCAGCTCACTACTTAATAATAGAACCAAGAAAAAGTGTTCCAACTCTCCTGCCCTTCCTCACAGCAAGGAATTAAGGCAAGCGACACAAATTAGTTTTCAAGCTAAAACAAAATTAAATCTGCAAAAAGCAAGGGCTTATTTGGATCAGAAAGCATGAATCACTGTTAGATTGCACAGTTTGTACAGAACTTGATTTCTTCAAACATTTATATTCTTTCTGCAGTCAAAAGTGTTCTACCACTGGTGGACTTCTGTAATTGACCATGAAATTCCTGACACTGTCAACTCAGCAGAAGAATTACAAAGAGCAGGGCCTTAGAGGCTGGCCGACAGCACTCCTTATGGACTTTTTTTCTTTAAATTGGTCTCCTTTTTCATTCGATTTGTTTGACTATGGCTAACTTGCACTGTGGTACCTTAAAGTGTTGTAGTCACAGCTAGAGTAGAACTTAATGTTGAAAAAAAACAGGTTTCACCCAAAAGCAGCACACAAGTTTGGCATAATTTCTGTAGATTTTTCCATCTACTTCTGACAATCTGAAATTCTTGAAGTACTGTCCAGCTTAATCACATCCTCACTTATAGACAGGACATTTTGTTGCTATTTTCTCTACAATGTCTAGTCTTGGCAGTTTTTCACTTACTGCTCCGTCAGTCACATAATATTCTAATGTAGGACAATGAATAGTTGCATAGAGTTAACTGACCCCAAATGAGTTATTTCAATTATTAAACCAGTAAAGGTATGTTAGCCATATGCCCTTGAGGAATTAGTTTGTTCTGTTGTGAAACACTGTTATGAGATAAAGGAGTGTGCTTATAAGACTATCCTATATTTGGTGGCTAATTTAGCAGTGAATGTGAACTGGAATACCTGTGCATTGGAGCTCACTGTGGCTCTAAGTAAATCTCTTTAGACTGACTGCCTGGAAAGTGCTGATCAGAAAGAAAATCGCTTAAGAATATCAGTTATTTATCTATATCATCAACTGTTATGTACTGCAGATGCTTTGACAGTTTGTGCTTCTAAAATTAGCCTGACTTGTTATGCCTTGGAATTCAGGAGTTGACTGTGGAAGTCAGCTTTATTACTGGCCATAAATTAATTTCTTATCCATCCTGTGTACTGTTGTAAATTTCAACTATTTTCTTACATTTCTCTTTCAAAGCTAAAGGTTTGCCTGGTTAACTAGAATATGAAAATACCATATTCTTTTTCCATGATTCATTAATGTGAGATTTTTTGCAGGGTAAAAAATTATATCACTAATCATACAGGAATGACATAGATGCAGAGAGAGAGAAACATGTCCCTTGTATCATTATTGTATTTTTTAACTAGTCCCTGCAATCTAAGTGATGCCAAAATCATTTGCTATTATATTTGACAGTCACTAGTCAAGTGACATACATCAAATATAACTTAAAATCATCAATCCATGACTATCATAAATATATTTCTTTAAGCAGACTTGTAGAAGCCTCAAAAAGTCTAGTGCGTGAAGAATTCATATGCACAAATAATGATAAAAAGTCTTCCATTAGGGAAGGGAGCCAATTGTAGTGTGCTACAACAAGTGTGGTGGCAATATAATGTGATAGATGGTGAATGGTTCTGTAATGTGATAGACACTTACTTTGATAACATGGAACTATTCTTTTAAGTACATGTAGCCTTTACATACAGAAACTTAATGGCTATTTATACATTCTTTTTATTCCAATATAATAAATACAGTTTGCTGTACATTTTAAAAATTAATGCATGCTGCAGAAATATGTAACTATATAGTTTCTATGAAAAATATGCGTATTGCCAGATAGCAGCACATCTAGGCTGAAATAAGATGTGACTCCAAGACAAACATTCTAACTCTAAACAAGATTTACCTCTAACCAAATCTGCAGTTAGGAATATCATTATCTGAACTAGCATTGTTAATATGTCCTACAGTCCCAACCAAAATTGCAATGTAAACACAGCTTGTGTTGGTACAGCCAAACAGGTTTAATAAACCTGTCAGAAAATGGAATTTTTTTCATTTTTTCCACTTCCAGCTCAATTTCTATTTTCAAACATTGAAGTATTTAATTTAAAATGTGTCCAGTAGTTTTGCTTTAGTAGAAAATAACATTAAGTTTACATGAAAATTTCTCAAGGTCTCTTCCTGTCCCCTCTCACTTGATTTTGTGAAATGTGTCAAAAAGTTAAACTTCTTGATTTAATCTTAAACTTGATTTCTTTGGATTCTTCCCCATGAAATGGAAAGCCCAGAAGGCTTACTTCAGTAAGACATCCTGAATCTTCTGTTTGATATTCTTATATAAGAATGAAAATTTGGTTCATAATTCCCTACTGAACTATGGTGGGTGCTCTTAGCAACCCAGTCATAGAATGTATAGACAAATATATTTTCAATAACATTTTTAGATAGCATATGATATATCTGCTTAAAAACTGATGTTAAAAATGTGGTTTGGATAGTAGTCATAATTAAAAGAAAAAAACCATAAAAATAAAGTGCTGAGTTCTGATTTCAAAGCATATATTTTTCTTAAGGTGCCCTGTGTGCTGCAGAGACTCCATGCACAGAAATTTTTCTCCTTCAGGTAAAAAAAACCCCAAAAAACAAAGCAAAACCCCAAGCACAACATTAATCCTTAGCTTGCAATTATCTTGTAAGAAAAGTGATCAGAGTCACAATATTATCTTGTATCCTGCTTTGAGTCTTGGGAGTTCCTAATTGTGATATTAAAACAGAACAAGGAACAATTAATAAGAATTAAAAATATTGCTTTTTCTCCTTTTCTGTTGAGTTATTTCCTAGAAATCTGAGACATCCATACGCAGGGCATTTATGATGCATATTTTTACATATTTTCTGTATCATGCTATGTGTGCATGTGCTAATGTGTTATAATTAGCACATTAACCTAAGGCCAATCCAATCCCAAAACACGATGTTATTTTCAATATGTTAGACTTAGAAAACAAGGGGGTTCTGTGCCTGTAAGTTTGCTTCCTTCTGCTAAACTTAGTAGGGATCAAAAATATTGCAGAAATAAATGGTGCATGACCCTATTCTAAAGGAAGAGTTTAAAAATATAGTATATATATTTTTAAACACACAGTTAAACTGGTCTACTCCACCGTCATAATCCAGAACAGGTGTAAAGTAATGGTTAAAATTATGTAGTGCAGCATTATTTGCTGCAGGAATTGATAACATAAAATTATTGTTTACTTCATTTCATTGCTCCTGTCCTTTGTCTCCTGCTAGTTCTTTTTGCTTCAAAATAAGAATTATTCACAATCAGTAATGCCATTGCAAATGGAAATCCAGTGATATAGGGGCAAGAAATATTCTGGTTTTATTATATTTTAGAACAATATGTAAGTATCAATTCCATTCTTCTAGATGTATAAGCTAAAGACACTATGAAACCAATTCAGCTTCTGCCATTACGTGCATAAAGCCATAAAACCACTTATATAGATGTGTCACCCCACATTACCCTGAATAAAGTGACACATATTTGTTTAAGGAGTCAAAAGAAAGATATAGTTTTACTATGGCTCTCTTGAAAATGTTACGTGCTCTTTTTATAAACCAGGTACACTATTGTATATACTTCAATCATTAAAGAATTTTTGTATGTACAGATACCTGTACATGTATAACTTACCCCCGAACAGCCTCCACTCCCATTCTATGGAAACGATTTTTAATTCATAAAGACCATGGTAAATATGGGAAAATGTGTTTCTCATATTTTTTCTGAAAAAGCATATGGACTTTGTGAGGTCTGTTAAGTGTTTAGGTTCGAAATCAATTATCCATTATATCTAAAACTGGGTTTTATATAATTTGTCAGTTGACATTGGAGACAAATAGATTTTTTACCTTCTTCAAGAGGTATAACAAGAAACCAGGTTGTCGTTACTCACAGGAGATGACTTTCATGATTTGGAGTGGAGAAAACAATATGTTTCCAAATAATTCAGAGACTTTGACCTCAGCTGAGGTCAAAAGTATAATGAAGAGTTTTGTTTGTGTCTTAGAACATTTGATACATACCTAAAATAAACCTAAGAACATAGTAACCCAGACTTAAGAATTATCCACACTGATACAGAGGTATTCTTCATGTTGCTTTAGGGTCCATTTCACTAATTTATTTGGATTACTCATTAACACCTACCATTATTGAAACTGAAGGAGGAATAGTGTCCTGTTCTTTTTTGGTGCCTGAAATCATTGTTGTTAAATTAATTTCAGGCAATCATCTTCAATGCGGACTTGAAATGTGGTGAAATTAAAGCAACAGTGCTGCTAGAAATGGTAGATGTTGATTACGTTCGTCCCTTAGGTGACACTAAATGTGGTAAATATTATTTTGTTTAATGAAATATGCCTTGAAAAGAGGTAATAGTACAGGCTGAGTCTCAAATTCTCATCTACTATCAAGTCAGCTATTGCCTTTTGTCTTTTGTTGCTCCATTTTTAAAATTTATCTCAAAGTGTGCCGCAAAGCCAAAGTTGATGAGTTATGTTCTATATGGCACATGGAACAGTAGTAAACTTCTTCTTTTAACTAAGTGGCTGTAGTTTGATATTACTCCAGACTAAAGTTAGCTGGTTTACTTAAAAATGCCAGTTTGCACTGTTCTGAGATATAGTTGCTTTTTATAACTTTTATGATAGAGAAATTAACTACTTTTAGAACCATTTCTTCAGTTTATACTAATAGAGTCATGACAGTCTGATATACATGGACCTTCCTTTTTATAGAGAATTATTAAGAAATATTCAATGTATGAGTGATGTGTGGATATATATAAAAAATTATAAAAAGAAATAAGAAACTTCAGTGAATAAAGTAATGTTAATAAATCCTCCACAATGGAGGATTGTATAATACCAAATGATGAATAATACCAAAAGAAAAAATTGTTACTACAGTAACAATAATTAATAGCAAAATATGTTAATTTTGAATGCTCTACACTGAAGCTGCTGGTCATGAAAAAAATGAAGAGACAATTTGAAATAGAAATATGTACATGTCAAATTAAAATGACAGAATAGGTTATTTCAAAGAGTTTAGTTATTGTGATTCATATTATAGAATATCTAGTCATAGTTTAGTATTTGTATTTGTCTGTGTACACATATATATATTTATGTATGTATGTGTATTTAGATAAGTGTACACTAAGTCTTCAACTTTCCATTTTACATAAAGATTTTACATAAAATCTGTATATCCTCTCAGAATGAACGCAATTGATAAGAAGGAAGATAAGCTTGTCATGAATCTTCTAATTTCAGATTATTAGAAAAAAATACAAATTCAAAGGTTTTAGGAAAGTTGCTTGGTGCTCTTCATTTATTGATATCTATGTTTCTATCTTAGGTTAGTAATGTAAGTGACATTATTTGGGGAGTCTACTTAAACTAGATACTTCAGCAAGTTGACAAAAATATATTTTTGAATTCAGGCTTCTACTTGGAATGTCTCTAAGACACATGTAATGTTGTAGCTGTCAACCCAACCTGGGACAAAAATTGTACATGGATTGGTAGTAGGCAGAGTGATATCAAAGAGGTGCAGCCTAGAAAAATACTGGAATGTCATACAAAGGAAACGATCAGCAGGCAACCAGTTCCTCCCCTGTATCCCACACATAATGAAATATACCAAATATGAGCAACTTAAATAATAAACAAGTGATCCAGAACATCTAACCCATATAAGTATATATAGAGAGAGACCAAACATTACTGGGAGAAAATTCATGCATACCACCGAGATTGTTAAGGGGATGCAATTAATACCAGCCATTCTACAGGTCTTTACTAAGTACCAAGGAGTAATGGACTCAGAAGAACCACTGATAGAAAAAATCAAATTAAGCAACAAAAACTTGCCAGGGAATAATAAGGCATATTTATAAATTTCGAAGGTAGCTGCTAAAGACATGATTAAATGGTTTACATGATATATGAACTCCATTATAATATCTGAACTTCCATCAAAAAACATTGTCATCCCCAGCCCAGATTGGGCTCCTTAGAAAGCAGAGAATGCATGAGGGCAGTGTGTCAGACTGTCCTGCAGACTGACCATCAGCATTCTTACTTAAGAGGGAGGGTAAAACTTGATCAAGTTCCTTCAAGTAAATGGTGAATCTCCCTCGGCTGCCATTCCTAAGAAAAAGGTAATTTAGTGCTGTCATTTCCACCAGTAGCAAGATGCCTCAGGTCAAGAACTCTTAATACAAAACATTGTAGCATAAGAGTACCTTTGTGAATTTATCCCTGTGTGCAATCATTTGGAAAATGTTATTTGTTCCCACTGGTAGAAAAAAAAAAAGAAATTTGACGGTTTTTATATTAACTTTTTCAATATTACTTATTTTTTAGGAAACTGTTCATAAAATATTAACTGCTAGAATTATTTTTTTCAGGTATATATTAATTTATATGTACATAGAGACACTGTAGTAAATGTTTTGAATCATGTGCTGCAGCACTTATTCTCAGGAGAGTTCTGAAGCAGAGTAGGAAGCTATTTTCTTGTGAATTATGACAGAAACTACAGAAAAGAGTAAGAAGAAAAACCCTACTCTTTACCATTATTTAGATGGCTAATTAAATAACATATTCAATATATAATATATGCCTTATGAAGAAAATAATTTCACAATAGTTAAACAGTTATCAGCCAAATATATTATTCTGACTTTCTGAATAATGAAGACATTATTGAATGATATGGCTGATAGGGGGCTTATAATTTAATGTAAGATGAATGTTTTAAGATTGAAATGAAGCTTTGCCTTTAACTATCCACTTGTGTGAACACACTGGACACAGTATAGGTTTCAGTAATACATTCCCTAGCTTTTTTTTTTTTCATACTGGCTTTTTTTTTCTTTATAGAATCATTACATCTAGTTCTAGCCTTTTCCCAATGATTAAGCTTCTGAAATCGATGCACAGATTTTGGCACAAGGCATCTCTTACTCCTGGGTCCAATCACAACAATTCTCTATGATTGCTACAGAAAATGAAAAATACATGTAAGGATTTGAAATTCCGTGGATAATTTAAACACTGTTATAATCAATCAGATTGAATATTAAAATGAAACATCCTTGTCTAGAAAATTTCTGGATCAAGTTAATATGGTTTCTGTGGAAATCAAAAATACCAAATATAAATAAGGTTAGCCAATACATTCAATCTTGAAAACTGTAAAAAATATTATTGCTATAATTATTATTATTATTACTATTATTATTGATATTTGCATTTGTTTCTGTTCATACATTTCCCAGTAGGTGTCTCTATACTGCAGCTTTACTGAAAAAGAAGGAGGAATCAGGCTAATTGCATAAAAATATTTAAAAAATTAAAGAAAGATAGGCAGATTAAGCCTTACTATGACATCACCCAACACCAAAAGAAAAAAAAAATACTCTAAAGAGTGTCTTCTTATGAGCTTTTGGTTACAATCATACATATATGTATGCAGAACCAAAATGAGCTTAGTAACTACTGATTGTAAGAAAATGAGATGTTAAAAATGGTGCACCAAAAAAGCAAAAACTAAAGCCTGAGTTTTTTGTAAGTTCTGTGAGGAACAGTGATCTCTCCAATGTTCATATATATAAATACATAACCTAACAACTGCTGGAATTTATCTTCAGCAACAGCTACAGTGAAATTATTGAAGTCTCACAAAGAAAGTGTTTCAACCTTTGTTGGGAACATAAACGGGGAGGTTAATGAAGACTGCAGGGGTTTGGAGGAGTGGAGAGGAAAAAGTACAAGTAGTAATAGAAAATTGTGATTGGAAATAAGAATCCCAGTTTGTCTTGACTCAGGGCAGACCAAAGTAGTTTAATTTCATTTGCATCCAGATGCAAAAAAATAAAAAAATTGAAAAATTATCATTTAATTGACATGTAATCTTTTTAGACAAATAAAACTTATGCTTTGATGGATCCCAGCTGTATTTCTGCAGTGATCTAAGTTGAATGAAAAATCCTGATTTACCATATAAAAGCACTAGTATTCTGCTTAGTATTTGATTTTAATTGCAGATTTTCCAGACCAGAACACTCTGAGATTAATAACTGATGAGGCTGAACTGAAACAGCTGAAATTCCATGTATCATTCACAATCTAGAACTAAACCTCTGAAAAGTTGTGTTTTAAAGTCTTGCTGTTCACAGAAAAAGTGTTTCAAGGTGAGTAAAAGCTGATAGTCCCCAGTTTGTCCATTAATCAATAGTTCACTGAGTATTTGGTAAGAGCTCAATGAGCCATAAAAAGGAACAACATGACAAGTTTTATTGATTGCCTCATAAAAAGGATAAAGAAGTGACAGATGACAGGCCCAGTTAGACCTTTACAGCAAGCAGTTACAGTACTCATGCTACATTACTTACAAGAATTTCTATTTTTGGAACAGGAAGTGATGGAAAACCACATGTCATTTGCATCAAATTTTTCTCTCTCTCTCTGTGTCTCACACACACACAAATCCACATGAATAAATCCAGATATTGATTGTAATTTAAAATAAAGAAGTAATGGGACTAAATAAGATTATATCATCATGACTGAAATCAGATTCTGGTCTTCAATTCTTCTTAAAGAATTTTGTTTTCTTGTACAATCTCGCATACAGAGAATTTAATGGTATTTATGTTCTTGCCCTCAATGTATTTTACATAAGGACTCTCACTGTTCTTCAGTATTATTTATAAGGATTCTCTCAAATCCCAATGTGTACTCAAACGTGAGGTCATTCAATAGTTTTTGGCCATAAATCATTGTGCTGTTATTAGGACTTTGCTGCCACATTGATCCTTAAACTTTAAACTTAAGAGCAGGGAGTGGAACATGGGAAGTTAATGAGTCAGATAAGACCTTTACCTCATAGTGCTGTCAAAATCCAGAAGTTTAAAAGTCACGTTAGGGAAATAACGTTCTTCAATAACAAGAAAGCTGTTGCTGAGAAGTAGTTTAAGGGATTCAGCCAGAAGTAGCCACACAGATTTCATATACTTCCATCAAAAATTTTTTTGCAATATTTCCTTTATGAACTTCTATTGCACCTTTGAAGTCTCTACTAAATTACATTTCTCCTTGCTACTTCATTTCTCTTTTGCATTTTTATAGGATCATGTCTCACTAAGGAATACTGCCTTTTTCACTGTTGCCTGTTCAAATTTACATAACATGAAAAAAGTACTTGAAAAATAGTTAGACCTGTAAAGAGGAGCTTACATATGTTTAGTGTGTTGATTCTGCGGTAAAAAGTCCTTACTTCCTTCAAACTTCCTAAAAGCAAGTGAAAAACAACTGAGCTTACTTCAATTAGGAAAAAAGCTCACTGACATTTCCTCTAAAAACAGCTGCTTTTTTGGTATAAAGAACTAAGTTAGTTAAGTTACTTAATTCTTAGAGAAGGAATAAGAAGGAGCAAAAAACTCCTTGAACTTGCTCCAGCTCCTGCTGTGTATTGCACCTCTTGCTGTGCACTTGAACTTGGGCTGTGGAACAAGGCAAAGATAAGAACTTCTTTCAGCTAACGGCCTAGAGTGAGTAATGGTATCACTGGATATCTGCTTCCCATCAAGGGTGTTATACATTAAAATGTTCCTGATTTGATATATTGCTGTGGACTTTTTCTCATTTTTATTCTAAAACTATTGATAGGTCTGTTGTAATTTAGATAAATATTTACTTGCTAGGTGCTTAGATGGACAGAAGAGCTTTAGAATTACATATGATTAATATTTCAGTCTTTCACACAATTACTTATCCTGGCCATATTTAATTGCCCTAGGTCAATTTCCTTCTAAAAAATTTATTTCCAAGCTTGGGTAGGGGTGATGACTTAAGTTTGAATTGCTTATTTAGTTAAATAATTGGATGTTTTTTCCTTCAAAGACACCTGTAATACCTAGTGTTCATTTAATAAATCTAGTTTCTACTCATCAATGCAACAGGGATATTTCAAGACTCATCAAAGAGAAGATAGGGAAAACAATGTTGTTAACTCACTTGCACAGTAGATTTTACAGTACTGAGCATATACTTACCAAAAAGTGATTTATTTTATTGAGCTATCATCTGATAGTTTTCCTTTTGCTGTGTAGTGAATAAAAGGCATAGGGCTTCTATCTTCAGTTACAGCAATATCATCACAAGCCAGCATTGAGGAGTGGGCATGCCAAGCTCATGCTTGAGTTAGATACATGCTGAAGTGCTTTTCTGAATCAGAGCCATAATTGCAGCAATTTATTTAGATCATAATATGATTCCTTAAAGAAAAACAAACCCCAGAATGAATGACATTTAAAAAGGCAAGATTCCTTTCTTGTAATCTTGTTTCTATGATAGGGTTTACTTCTGCTCTCTTCTATACTCTGGAATAAGTAAGTGTATATGAGTACTCAGCACAAATGTGCTATCAATTCTTTGAAAATGAAAGTGTTTTTGCCGTCATTGCTGCATATCCTTTAAATGTCCCATGCCACTACAAAGTCATGATATCGGAGTATTTGGAAGCGTGATCTGGAAGTTAGCCAGTGAGCAGTTTAAATTAGCACCATTCTGAATCTAGTCGAGTTTTCAAATATATCATCTATAAGAGTACCCTAAGCCAGTCAAAGACACTGAGTACCATGGCTCCATAGATGGCATAAAGAGGGGAAATAGGATGGAACAACTGACAAGGGATCTTCCCTCCAGGATGCTTTCTCATGAATATTCGGGGTTTTTTGCCTTCATTACTGCATCAGTGATTCAGCTGCTGGACATCCGTGTGCCAGAACACATCATCTTGTTGTGTCCTGCCAACGAATAAGCAGGTGGCAGGGATGACACGATGCCAGCTTTGAGTGCATGTTGAGGAGCAGGCTAGGGGCAACATGACCTACATGTTTTGCATAACACGAATTTATTAACAAAGCTAACACATCTAATCTGGCACTTTCCAGAACAGTTTATCAATCTCAATGATCTGTCCTGGCTGACACAAATCCTGCATCAAGTATCATCTAAGTGGTGATATACTTGAACTGGTTAGAAATCCAAGGGGAAATGAAGCAGAGCAAGGGCGAAGAAGAAATTTTTGTTATTGCATTATTTGTTATCCAGAAAGCTTAGTAACTGTGTTTTTGAGGAAGGTTGTGTCTGTTGTTGGTGAGGGTGGGGTTTTTAAAAATAAAACAAAGACATGAACTTTGAAGACAGGGTTATATGCAGAACTGTAAGGCATATGACTGGAGCTAATGGAGCTTGCACTTGATATGAGACTTCTCAGAATACCTATTATACTTTGATACCAACATACTACATAATTATTAATAAACTGTTTATACAGTACTTGTTTAATTTGTAGCTGGACCACCTCACGTACTTATAGCAAAACAAAAAAAAACCTAACATAGGGAAAGAGCAAGACAATCTGTGTTGCACATACATGGAATAGAAAATTGCAAATCAGACAGATGACAATAAGGGATAGCTATAGTTACATGTGAAATTTCCTGTAACCAGAAAATTTCTTGATATTTATCTTCCTTTAGCTACTTTCAAAATTCAGTTAGAATTTTACATTTTTCTATTTTAAGGCTATTTTGAAATTTTTTAAAATTATTTTATGTATTAATACACTAGTCGTGCACCTTTAATGTTGAATTCTCCTGCTCAATCTGCTCATTCACAGGCAGACTAGTAAAACTACTGGGAATTTTTTTAAAGTTGTCTGGAAAATGAAAAATAATTGAACCCTTTTTTCTTTTTTTTTGCTTTTCTAATATACTTTGATTACATTTGGGAAATGAGAACAACATTTGGCCACTGCATTTAACAGCAGCAAAATTGAGAAGAGAAAGCTGAATGTGAATGTTTGTAAGACGAAAATATGAGGAGAGGGTCAGACTGGAGAGGAGTTTATCTTGAGTACCTCATCTTTGAAAACAGCACTTTGAAGTGTTTTCTCTAAACCTTTCAAAGGGATAGAGACTGAAAAAAGAGCAAGAGCTAACTAGAGGCTAAGTAGTGGGAGGATAAGCCAGCTGGAAGATAAAATTCTTTCTTTGTATCAACTGTGTGTGAGCCCTTTAAAATCTGTTTGATAAGATAGGAGGCACAAGAGTTGAAGTGTTAAACATACAGCATATCCCACTGTCCGAGCTCCACTCTTGTGTGCTCATAATGTGAAATGATGGCTCCTTGGATACAAGTGGAACTATTAAAAAAATTGACAATAGCTGTTAATAAAGCCCCATCTGAGTGCTTTTTAAATTGTAACAACAAGGATCAATTTTTTAAACTACTGAAATGCAGTCTTTGTTATAGTGAAACCCAGAAACTCTTCTGTAGAGCACAGCCAAATAGAATTGCAGGGAGCTTCAGTCAAAGAGAATGCAGTTCCTTATGGGATTGGGACATGAAAATCTAAGGGCCTTCTCAGAAATAACTGAAATCAATGGCCATCATCAATATTCTTTATAAAACAAATATTTAGAACCAGAAATAAAGAAGTGTAAACCAAGAAACAACTGGAAAACTTCCAAGTCTAAAGTTTAAGCATGCATTAGGAGTTAAAGTATGATAACTTATTTCCCACGCATAATTTATTTAGCCATCTTCCAAACTATTTTTTTGCATTTTATGTACTGAAAAGGCAAAGAAAAAGTAGACCTGAAATCTAATCAATTTTCAACCACATCTGAGAGCAATTGACACAATCTCAAAGGACAAAATGTAGATTTTTCTATCTATGTTTTAATGCACATAAATTTCTTTAGCTGCTGTCTGTGTTTCAACCCCCTGCCAGAGTTCAAAAAGGGCTTGGTGTGATTCTTGAGGTGGGCTTGTGCAGGCTCAGGAGTTGGACTGAATGATCCTTGTGGGTGCCTTCCAACTCCTATGATTTTATGATTTATTTTTCTTTTTAATATTAGTGAGAAAATTTCACAGAGATGTTTCAAACCATTGGTTTCAGAATGAGGAATATTGGTTAAATATATGAATGATGCAAAAAGGCTGCCTGGCAGGCAAGGTAAAACTCAGCTGTTGTTTCAAAGGGGTCTTTTTTTCTACAGAACGCATTTAAACTCTCGTTCTTGTATAATGTATTTGAGTTGAAATACCTCAGTGTTGGCAAGAATTTTTACTTTGGATTTTGAGTCCATCCATACTTTTTCTCACCTTGCTATTACTGCATTTATGAGGTTTTCATGCATCATTAAAATTCCGTTGAGATTGGTGAGTTGTTCTACCCTATTAAATATTTTTTTTCAGTTTTAGTATTTCAAGGCATTGTCTTAATTTTGAACCCACAATTTTGAACTTTTTTTCCCAGTTATCTGCCCATAATATGAGCAATATTTTTATTTTTATCTATTTCATTATGCTCCAGATGCTAGAAGCGATGATAGAGAGAACAGATTGATTTGGTGCTAGTCTTTATGTTCAGCGATGTTCTTTTCCTGAGAACATTTACTCTCAAGATTTCATATGACAAAAAGGTGTTCCAAAATGTGAGTCTACTCTGTCAGATGTATTGGCCTATAAAATCAAAGGTCTACCAAATATCTGTGGTCTATTAATTGCCTTTAAAATTTACTCCTACTAATTATTGAGAAATAATTTGTGGTACTTTTGAAACATGAACTTAAAAATAATTGTTCTCTTTAGAATTTAATGGTCCTAAATCCAGTTTGTTTTTCTGCAAGTTTTATATATATTGTGAAGTATGATTTCTTTTGAGCTCTTTTGAAATAATGAAAAATTTCAGGATTTTTCCACATTTCCAACTATTGCCATAAATCTCTTTTCACATAGTGCTTTCAAACTACAAGGCACATTTCCTTTGCAGTGTTTTATCTGCTTTCTTATTCTTTACTTTCCCCCCTTTTTTTTTTTTCCTTAGTATTTTATTCTAGTACTCTTCTTTGGCTAGCTTCCTGGTCTTTGGCTTGAAGCACTGAAGCTTGAATTCCATTGTGCATCTCATTTTTTTTCCTTTCTAGACTTTGCCTCTGTCTCTCATAGATGCTCAGTTCATCTTGAGCTTTCCTTCTTGGATTTATTTCCATTTTGGCAAAGATTGTGGCTGTTCTTGATATGACTGTTCAATGTGTTTTTACATTTGTTTGAATATAATCTATTTGATTTTCTTCTTCACCATCTGGTGAGTTTGTGTTTGTTAGGTAACATGAGTTGGATAGAACTAGGCTGTTCACTAAACACAAATCAATACTTTCTCATGGTTTTGATGATGATTTCCTTCCAATGCATTGCCAATGTTCTCCTCACTTCTCATTTTTGCATCCTAAAGAGACATTTACAGAAGGTAGATCAGGTTTTGGGTTCTTTCAAACAAGTAATTGGGGAAAATGTAGAAGATGCCTTTGTTCCTTCTGGTTATATTTCTGTGTGAGGGAACAGTATGGCTCAGCCGACATCCTTCATGACCTGTTGTTGAGTTTAGTGTATATTTATTGTATGGTTTAACAAAACTGATGAGAGTCTAGCTGAATGGCACTGCAAATGCAATGGTCTTGAAGGTCTTGTAGTCACTGAAGCATACGTAGACAAAATGAAGACACCTGAAGTGTATTGTGGATTCCTATCTATAATTGTTCAATGCCCTTACCTATTGATAACATCAGTATTTTGCGGAATTTACTCTTGTGAAGTTTTGTTTTCTGTTTTATTTTGAGGGATTTTTGGCCTTTTTCATTTTGTTTGGGTTTGGTTTGGCTTCTTTCCAGAGCATTATTACAGTGTAGGGAATGATTCAGTTCCTGTGAGTGGCCATATTGCTAGAATGGTAATTTTGTCCCTGATGTATAACTAGCAAAATATTTACAGGTATATCCTTCATTCACATTTACATGCATTTCTATTTATCCAAGCTTAGGAAAGCAGTTATACAAAGTAATCACAACAGCAGAGCAATTGTTTTTTAATATTGTTGTATATTGTGGTAACATAGTTACATATTTAAAATATTTTCAAACAAATTTCAACAACACTGTTCATGAGCTTGCTCAAAAGAAAATAAATTTTTATGCTACTTGCACATAGCTCATTTCTGTTTCAGAAGAAAGCATTTGAAAGTCCATTGACATTTCTTTCATAATAAGGTAATAGTTTTCTCACAACTGTCACTGCTTTCAACTTAAGATGAATGTCAGTGAGATTTGGGAAAGAAATGTCCTGTTGAATTCTAATGGATGTAGTTTGAGACTGCTGTGTACTTCCCTCATGTGGGTGTACGTAATGCAGAGGCTTTGTCTTCCCTGACTCTGCCTTCTTGTGGCATAGTCTCTTCTGTCAAAGAGCGGTGCCCCCAGGAATGCCTGCAAAGCAAGTTCCACTGTGGCAAGTGCTAAAACAAAGCTTTGCAAACACCTTGAAAACTCTTTCTGACTGAGCAAAAGTTGAAGTCAGTGCCCATTGTGTCCATGGAGACACAGAAAACCACAGCAAGTTACGATGGCTTCTAGTTCAAATACATTAAGCGTTAGGCAGGGGAGTGGAGTTTTGTACCCTTTGTCACAGGATGCTCATTTTGTGCTTCTTCAGTTTTAAGACTTGTTAAATTAGGGTATTAAACATTCCACACATATTATCACACCCTTTTGATTGAATTCATCCCGACAAGTTGTTAACAAGCAGGAGTAAATAATCAGTTAAGAGGGTGTTACAAAACAAAATAAAAGACATAAGCTGGTCAGGAATTGCAAGTGCAATACCATCAGCAACAAGAAGTCAGAACTAAGGGATGAAAGGATTGCTGAACAAACATTTTTAATAAGCCTTTATTATGAATTCCATCAGTTACACATTATTAGCTCCACTACGCTGCAGAAACACAGGAGGGATAATTTGAACTGCATTATTTATAATACAACAAACCACAATACCTCCAGGGTGTATATCATCCAAACTATTTTATTTTGCCACTCATTGCTGCATTTCCTTGTTGCCTTACCAGCTGAATGGGTACAAAAATCTTGCTCAGTGCTGTTGACAACTGCATGTGATCCCCATTTCAGATGAAGATCAATCCGTCACAAGCCAAATCTAGTAACAAGGATAGGATGCCACTTTAGCAAAAAACCCAAACTGCTCCAAATGTCATAGACTCTCTTACGGGACAAAACATCACAACATTGCTTTTAAGAGACATAATATCAATGTTGCATGCAATTAATGGTTTAATAAATGCAGTAGATGACCAAAGGCACAAGCCCTTTTTTTTCAAAAGTTACTTCCTCATGAATTTGGCTGTGTTAATTTTGTATGAAAACTCTTGTATTTCTTCAAAATACTGCTGAAATGAAATTCAAATTCCAAATTCTACAACAATTTCCACCTTACTTTTCATGACATTGCCAGCCATTGCAGCCCTAAAGGGGCTAAATTATAGTCATACTAAAGAAAGAGTTATATTTTCTTCTGGTAACAATACTAGTCCAACAGTTGCTGAAAAAAAAGGACACATATTTTTGTTTTGTTTTGATTTTAAGGCTACTACTTAAATGATAAACAATACAGAATACTGTGTACAAATAATACAGCAAAATAATGATTGTACTGGGAACTCTATGTTTAAATATTTTTTTCTGTCCTGTTACTATTCTTGTCAGACATTTTCTGTATTCTTTAGCCTTTCATGGGTCTTAGCCATGTGTTAACATGTTCCCACTGTTTACAGAGAAGCACCTTTTTGTCTTCTGTTTACAGAGAAAGAAATCCTTCCTGAACTGTAAACAATGCAAATTTTTTTAAAAAACCAAACAGCTAGGAAAATTTGTTTTAAAGAAAATATTTCAGCTAGCTGAGAAAGTAAAAAAAGTGAGACAATGTTAAATATTTTGTAAAACTGAACAAATTTAGCACACTTGTTTTAAAGCATCGTATTTGATCAGCTTTGTAAGATGGATATGAATGAATACTAAATTTTAAATATAAAGATGATCAAAGAAATTTCTGGAAGGCTCTTAAATAATTTAATTCTAAAAGCGTGTCTGTGGATACAAATAGGTATCTGTTTCTCATAACACTCATATAGCATCAACAGGTTCATCTTTTTTTTTATTTAGTTCACTCAGAAATGGTTGTTTACTCATACAATCAATTTATCAAATTACGAATTATGTTTAGGACTTGTTTGTAACATTTTTGCTTATTAGTTATTTTTATTTCTATTAATCATATGGCTCTTTCCTAGGACAGCTTGACAAAAGTAGCTGTAGTTCTAAATTTCTCGGGAAGTGAAATTTGCTTATGACAAAGAAGGCAATGAGAATTTTAGAACAGTTTGAATCTTTTTCAGACTGCAGCCCTTGTACAACAGACTGATGAAAAAAGAAAAAAGACTACTAGCATAGGGAAAATTTTTAAAGGTTTTCCTTCAGTCATAGATAAGAAACATGTACGCAGGATTGAAGCAAACTGTAAAGAGTACAGCCAGAGCCTTCTCTGAGTCATTTAATTACCTCTGTGCCAAAGTTCCAATGAAGGACTTAGGGAATATCGTCTGTCTTCTATTTAATAATTAAATTTCTATGCCACATATAGTATAAGGAACTTCCCATGTGTGTATAAAATTTACCATCTAGATTGTGCTGTCCTAAAATTTTTTTCTATTACTTGACTTCTGGAATGATTTAAGATATTTGACGCAAGAAAAAGGAAATAAAGACACTGAAGAGTCCAAAGCTGTATAATATAATTATTTAAATAACTAGCAGTAAAACTGTCCTGGTTTCAGCTAGGGTAGAGTTAGTTTCTTCTCAGCACCTGTTACAGTGCTGTGTTTAGGATTCAGAATGAGAATGCTGTTGATAACATATTGATATTTCGTTTTTTTGCCCAAATGTGTTTATCCTAAGTCAAGGACTCTTTTTCCTTGTCTTGTGCTCTGCCAGTGAGGAGGTTCACAAAAGAAACTGGGAGGGTGCGTAGCTGGAGTGGGTGACCTGAACTGACCAAAGGGATATTCCACACCACAGAACATCAAACTGGGGGGAGTTACCTGCAAGGGAGGCCAGTCTGGGTTTGAGAAGGGGAGTCTGGCATTGGTCAGTGTGTAGCGAGAAACTGTATTGCACATCACTTGGGTTTTACCTTATTTTTTTTATTATTATTATAATTATTAACCATTATTATTGCATTTTACTTCAGTTTAAATTATTAAACTATTCTTATCTCAACATAAAAGTTTTACTTGGATTCTCCTCCTTATTCCACAGGGTGAGGGGAAGAGAGGGGTGGTTGAGCAAGCAGTTTTGTGGTGTTTCATCTCCAGCTGGGCTTGAAACCACAACAAAAATAAAGACCAAAAATCCAACACATGAGACAAATAATTATTTGTACTTCAGAGCTGAATGAGTGTAATATAACTGCAGGAAGCAAGACAAAATTTAAAAATACAAGAGGCCTTGGGGAATACAAATAAAAAATGACACTTGGACATAAGGGGCATGATTCAAAGAAGTTTTCAAATTTTATTCAAGGAATAAAAAAGAGAATTTTAAAAAGTATTTATTTTCTACTCCACAATGTATTTTCTGATAATATCTTTTGAATTTTAGTGATAAGATTTTAATCCTAGTCCTCAAATACTTTATTACTAATTGAAATATTAGGTAATCTAAAATAGTGCCACAGTTAAGTAGTTACTAAGGAAAAGAATGCAGTGCTCTGCATTGAATAAAGCTGCACCTGAAATTCAGATCTCTGTACTTATTCCGTTGGATTGAGATTATTACCCTTCCCACTGATTTACCAGCTGTGTGGTTTGGACAACAGTAGGCAGATGATACTCATAGTTGTAGGAGATATTAGTCAGAAGCAAATTTTATCCGGTAAAAGAGACTATAAAAAAGACCTATTTTTCATGGAATCTACACATTTTGACACAGAAGAAAAGTTAAGAGGAATAATTAGAAGAAAAATAGTGTCAAGTCTTTTGTTTCCTAAGTTTTTCAAACGAAAGGAATTGCTCTAATGTTATGATTTTGAGACAGGCTATAGAAAGCACACATTTCGCAAATGAGGTCTGTTTACTATGTGATGTCAAGATCTGTGGGTTTTTCATTGCAGTGGAATCCTTAAATATTAGGGGAAAAAATCAAAGAAAATATCCTGGTTAATGTTGTGAAGTCATCTCAGCAGATGTCATATGAATTCTTTCACATTTATCATTAAGGACTGAGAAAGTCATTACCTGACTACTATATTAAAGGTATATATTTACTTGTATTGTGGGAAGTTATTCCTCCTTTTATATTCAAATTGAAATTACAAATTTTAAAATCCAGTTCCTGAAGGATAGTGGAACAGTAAATTCACTACACTATCTAGTATTGTGCAACACTGCAAAAACTATACAGACCATCAAAATAAAGCAGAGCCTTTTTATTAATTCCTTGTATCTATCTATACACAAATGCTATTTAGGCAAAAGCTACTTTGTCCTCAGCAAGCCAAGGTGCTATGTACCTTCTGCTCAAGAACTGAACATGGTTCTGAATGGGCAGTATTTAAAATACAACATTTTATGGAGCAGACTCTGACTTTTCATGAATCTCTAAAACAATTTGTCAAAGTCAGGACACAGAATAAATGCACTGAATAAGCTATTTAATCTTATTACACTACTTATTTAAGCTGGTTAGAAATGAAGTGCCAGTTCAGACATCATTTTAAAATCTTTACTTGTCCTCTGTTGTCCAACTGCAGTACGCTGTATTGATTAGTTTATAGCTTTTTTTGGTCATACATTTATGTGGAAATTTATAATCCAGGAATTACAAGGTGAAATTTCCATAAAGAATGAAAAATTTTGGGTTTTTGGTGAAGAGTATATGAAGTGCCAATTTTTAGCAAAATATCGCTGTCTAATTGCTAAAAATATTCACTAAAATTCAGCATTTAATTCCATACTTGTTCCAGTCTTTTTATGTAAGGGTCTCTTTAGCTTAGAAATGTCTTTTTCCATATATGTTCTATTGTGAAAATATTCCCTTTGATCTTAAAAAAAGCTCAAGGAAACCTTAAGGTATATAAGTAATATTCATTAACAAACTCAAAAATTCCATGGTTCTACAATTTTCTTCTAAAAGTTTTAGCTTGCTGTACTTCATGTCAGGCTGTTGAAGAAGCTATGGACCAAACAAAGTTGATACTGAGCTAAATCTTACAAAGAAAATAGTCTGAACACCAAGATAGCAAAAGCTGCATATTTCTGACACATGTCTGCTGTTCATACCCAGTAGTGATTCCTGGACATTCAATATAAAAACCCCCAAACAATTGCTTGCCTAGAAATAGCTGTATTTTCTGAAAATATAGCAAGCTGGTATTCAGAACAACTAATATTTCATGCAGCACTAAATATACATTGTTTTCAACTGAGGTGTATCTAACATCCCCTGGGGACAATAGGTTAAATATTAATCTACTTGAACTGAATGTAATCTGTATATAGTCTGTCTGCTGCTTGTATCTATTTAACAGGTAGGTGCAAGCCAGCAGGTACTATTGAATAGTGACAATGTGATTAGTATCAAGGTCAAATTTTCTTAGAGGGCAAAATAAAACAGGAGCTGAAATATCATTCTGAACTCAGTGGTGGTGAAAAGCATAAGTCACTTAAAAAAATTGTCATCTCAAACCATGTGAGAATTTTATTTTTAGTCAGACTAAGGCAGAATTATGATACAAAGATGACTTTAGGAGGTCACTTATCTCATTCTCCTGCCTAAAAGGCAACTGTGCTTATGAGATTTCTAATGTCTTTGGCTTAATAATGAGTATCCAGTGACAGAAGTTCCGTAGTTGCAATGTTTGTATTTTGGTATGCCACAATAATTTACGGTAATTTTCCCCTGAATATTTTTTCCTCTTAAATAATGTATTCATGTCTATCATCCCAACTTTATTGCACTTGCAAACTGTCCCTAGGCATTTCATGATTGCTATACTTTTCACAATCTGTAAACACTCTGCAAAAAACAGTGTTTATGAAACTACGCATTTAAATTCATATTTAAATCAAAGTATCTTTAACTGGACTGTAAGCTTTCATTAGAAACCTTTTTCTCTCTTTTCACTTCCACAAACATCTTAATTGTAATAAGCAAGAGCCTTACTTGGCCTTGAGTTTTGAAACTACAGTAAAAGCCTTCAAAATGCCGTTTGAGTATATGCCAGCAGCACATATTAGACTGTTCCTGCCTTTCCACACAACGTTCTGTTCTCCAGGCCCTCTTATCCTGTTTTCATAAGTGGTCACTAGACCCCTTATCACCTCTGTGGCCCTCCCCTGGACCTGCTCCAACAGGTCCATGTTCTTCTTATGCTGAGGGACCAGAGCTGGATGGAGCACTCCAGGTGCAATCTCACAAGAGCAGAAGAGGGAGGGGAGAATCACCTCCCACAGCCTGCTGGACACATCCTTTTGATGCTGCCTGAGATATAACTGGCTTTTTGGGCTGTGAGCACACATTTCCAGGTCCTGTTGAGCCATGTTTGGCCTGTTTGTTTTCATTACGGAAAAATTAATTATTGGCTAGCAACTCTACTTCTTATAGACACCCAGCAAAGAATCAGTTTTTGAGGCATAGAGTGCATCTTCTATATGCTAAATTGTTAAATATAGGCTTTAATAATTCTATATTCCATATTTTATAATGAAACTAGATGAGACATCTGGAATTAATTTCATCTAACTTAAGATTTCTATAAGTCTTCTGCATGCAAATTAGGCTACAAAGTTCTAATTTATAGTTAACAGAGAGAGACAAACACTTTTGGAAGTAATTTAATTGCATACCTTAGGGCAGGATGAACTATATTCCGTAAATTCATGTTCCTCTTTATATATTTTAAAGGAAACCTACACCATGATTTTAAATTCTACCCTTGGTCTTTTTAAGTTCATACCTAGTGCTCTCTCTGTAATAAGAGAATCACCCATTTTTTCTGTCTGCAGTACTCTTCGTTCTGAAATGTTGACAATATCAGTGTACTTTATTTTCTTTAATTTCTGGGACTGTAACACAGATATGCAGATAAGGAATTATGTATCATCAATAACTTGCGAAGTCACGCTAAGAAGAGTCTGTACAAGGGCAATATTTACTGAGGGAAATGTTTTGAAGGCCAATCAATGTCTTTATCCTTACAACTGAAGCTACAGCTCTACAAATTCTCTTATACAATATTGCAACTTTAGAGTTATAGAAACAATTACAAAGATTTTTGGTACCCTTGACAGAGTTCTTGTAACTTATGTATGTATACTTATTTAACAGATAAGGTATTATTAGCATCTTAACTCCGCTTCCAGGCAGGCAGCTTGTTTACACTGAATAATACTTACTTTTAAACATATTTCTGCCTGAAATACACAGTCTCAATATTCTGTTGCAACAATAAGGAAGGAAATACCAGCTTAAAGAAAATATGTGTAAAATTCATACCCTTGTTTAAAATATCTTATTCAAGAAAAGAATTCAAGATAAATTCCAACAATTTTTAATTCCAACAGTTTTAAAGTGAACTAACATAACAGAAACATTCCCAGAAGATCTATCTGTTGGGATCTTGCCACAGAACATGGCATATTTTTATATTGGGCCAGCTGAAAGTGTTTTTCTTTCATCTGTACCATTTTATTCCTAATTTTCAAGCTTTCTATAGGAGAAAAGGATGCCAAGTTAACATTATACTTATGGTTTATTGATGAGGTTTAACATACTGCAAGTTCAGGGAGGGAAGGAATTACTGAATGGAAAAGATTGAAATGAAACAGCTGCATGTTAAAAATACTTTCTTTTTAATATTTAATTTTTTATTATTGTGACCATATGTCTACAGTAAGTTCATATGGAGTTCACCCTTGTAAAGTTACATTACTATTTTAAACTACTCAATAATAATTGGCCTTTGGAAAAGCAAATGAATACTTTGATCTTGAGCTAGGTTAAACTGGCTATTTAAAAGTAGTGTTAATTTGAACTACAATGTAAATACCAGGAGAGCTCTAAATAAAAAAATATATAATATGGAGGTTTTGAGTACTAGGTTTGATAGGCTTGGAGCTGATTTCCATTTATGATTAATTATAGAGTTAGTCCCCAAAATAATAATTTCGTATTAATCCAGTTATTACATTTGACACATAAAATAATAAGTAGGTTGAACTAAACACAAGGATGTTGCTGTTATTATTTTCTAAATAAATATTGATTTAATTTTCATAAAAGATAATCCATGAACTGAGCTTTAACCAAACTCACCTAATATTTTTGTGACCATCATCTAAGTAAGGTAAAAATTAGAGCAAGTTTTGATCTAACTGTTGAGCTGCGCATGAAGAAAGGACACAAGACTTAAGAAAATATGGAAAACATCTATCCTTTCTGTGCACAGAGTAATTAAACTGCAGAAAGCAACCTGATTCTTATCTTGAAGGTTAGCAATATACAGAATATTATATGCATTTCTATTATAGACTGTTCCACAGTGTATATTGATAAATAATGTTAGGAGTTTGGTGCACTGTTTTCCTAAAATATCCTGGAATAACAAGTTGAATAAATATGTAGATTTAATAAAAAAGCCAAAAATTGGTTTACTGAGAAAGAATTTCTGTATATCTATCTGGAGGCAATCAGGCCACAGCTGTAGAATCTGAAGCAATCATGAAAGTGAATGTTCTTTTAAAGTAGGCTGGACTGAATCACTCAGAAACATACCAGGTGCCAGACACTAGAGCACTTGCCATATTTACCATGGCATCAGAACTGCAGGGCACTGAGTCCCAAGCAGCTTTTTGAAGAGGAATCACATTTGGAATGAAAAACTATGAAACTGAGATGAAACAGATTTGCATAGATTTGAGAAAACTGATGCAAAATATGCAGCAAGAGGATACATTAGAAAAAAGTTGAAAAGCACCCCTTCTAACTTAGGAACCCACCCACTATTTTAAAAACAATGATATAATCTTTGTTTATGTACCAAAGTTATACCAATATAGCAATATCAATTATTTTACCCATCTTGTTTATGGTATATATATAGTGTTCTTACATTAAGATAAAATACCAAGAATCAAAGAATATTAAAATGGCTTGGGTTGGAACAGACAACTAGATTCCACCCACTAGATCAGGTTGGGATGCAACATGACCTTGAACACTTCCAGGGACGGGGCATGTACAAGTTCTCTGGGCAACCCTCTCCATTGTCTCACCACTCTCACAGTAAAGAATTTCTTCCTAGCATCTAGTCTACATCTCTCCTCTTACAGTTTAAAACTATTCCCCCTTGATGCATTTCTATCTATCTGTGTAAACATGCCTCTACCTCTCTTTTATAAGCCCCCTTTAGGTACCAGAAGGGAACTATAAGGCCTCCCCTGAGCCTTGCCATCTCCAGAATGTACAACTCCAGCTCCCTAAGCCTTAATATATCATGTGTCAGTCACATCATAATGTGTCAGTCACCACAGTATGAGAAACTCATGCATATAATTGGTTCCCACAGTGTAACTCATTCTGTTTTGAAGAATACTGTAGATTTTCAAAGTGCTATGGAACTTGTGTATCTATTCCATCACAGGAACATGCTTTGAGACTGGGAACCTGTATGTGTTTTCCATCAAGCCCTTAATGTAAAAAATGGACATAGATATCTAAATATATTCCTGTTTGATTGCTCAGTCTATAAATGCAGTGATAGGTCTCCTAAGGTTACAGCTGTCTCTGGTAAAGAAGGGTAATCTAAATGCCTAAGCTGTCAAGTCCTCAAAATCTCAATAATTCTTGACAGAAGAAGCGTATTCCAAAGGCACTCCTGTATGCTTTGCATTCTGCCTTATTAGCATAGGCACAATGATTAAAACAAATACTTTTTATTTATATTATTTAGTTCTTTTCTTTGCAACGAGTCAAGACTTCCCACCAGGCAAGCTGGCTTCATCTACTTGATAAACTTTCTGTTCTGGTAGGGTGTCTTGTAATGAATTAATAAGACTTTGTGGGGAGTGTGGCCTCAGGTCCAGTTCCTATGTCTTTCTGCTCCCCTATGAAGGCTGTCTGGAACAGGATCAGAATTGTCAGAATCACATAGCTATGGTTTCAGGGTACCTGAGAATTCCAAAGATTAAAGGAAACCTCAAAGCTTTGTTGGAACTTGTCTTTTTGCTAAACAACAGAACCCATGCAAGATCTGCCACTTCAATTATTTTGCTGGTCCATGTTTTACTATAATCCTAGTTGCAACGTCTTAAAAATTCCATGTCTCAGAAATTGTGGCTGCAGGAATAATTCAGTAACATCACCAAATTTTCCTTGTTAAGCTATTGCCTTTATAATTTAAAGGCTGGCTACCTTTGTAGTTCCCATGCCAAGAGTATGAAAGACTAAACTACTGTGAAAGACTTAGTCTTTTATGGTGAACAGTTAACTTTGACACCTGCCCTCTAAAGAGCTAAATCTGCTAGTCATTAACTGTCCTGGACCTGAATATAATTTTTTGTACTAGTGATTAAACCTTATTATGTATACTAGTTAGTAGGATTTGTAACTTTTAAAAACCACTAAAATGTCCAGTGCTGTATTGGAAATCGTGGTAGATATTGTGGAAAATCAGAAGCAGTTTCTCAGTAGCTGTGATTTGCATTTCATCTAACTATCTTTATTTGGGTAGGTTATATAACATTCAGCAATTCTTTTGCAACTATCAGTTTGAGTTTAAGTGTGAGTACTAAATTACTATATAAAGGGAGGCAAAAATTAACTCCAAGGTTATGCAAATTTATTGTACATAAATTTTGCTAGAGAGCATTGCTCTATTGCTACTCTACTCTATTCCTAAATCTAAGTGCATAAAATTAGAGGTTTTAAATGTTGAATCCATGCTCTTCATTAACAACAACATGTGCATTTATATGTGCTGTCCCAATACATACATATTTGACTTCAGTAATTACAGATTCACTTATCCATCTGTGTGAAACATATTTGGTAGGCATCACTGTCAGAATCTATAAAAACATCACCAGTTTGTGGTGACAACAAATGGCACAGAAGCTGACCATCAAAGTTTGCATATCTGGAAATACCTGCTCCCTGCTAAAGACTAGATTCAGAAGATGATGTCTAATTGATGATTGAGATTTGGCAACAATACTGTTTTATTCACTATCACTTGTAGGACTGATAATGTATCTTATAATTAGCTTCAGTGTGATACTGACAAATAAACCCTTAAAATGGAAGGAAGCTCGGAGGACATGGCTAAGGATGATGTGCCCATGAAACTCAGGGAATAATACAGGGTGCGACTGACCACAGCTGTACCAGAGTTGACTTTATCTCCCCACAGAGGACAGCAGAGTGTGGCCAAGTTTTAAAAAGCTATCAACAGCTGAGTGGATCAACTTGTGGTGCACGTTTTTCCCTGCAACCATTTAAAGAGCATGAATATGTCCCTGAAGTGGTCAGACTAGCATGAGGGAAGGGTTTCAATCACAAATTCTAAAATGTCGCAATCAGACAATTGTATAAACTTAGAAATTACTATTGCTTTTATATTCTTAAACATCACCAAGTCCTTCTTTGGTCTTCTAGTCTAAGCAAAACAGCTTAGTTTGGGAGTTCAACAAACTTGTCAGCACCGTCTGGACCCATTGGGAAGCAGACCTACTATTTCCTGCAAGACTTTAATGCTGCCTACACTACTGTCCAATCTAAGAAAGTAGCAGATGTTCTCAAAATGATCTAATGAGAAATGTCTTCCTTGGTTTCTAGGATGGCAGCCTCCTGTCTGCACTACTAACTATACCTCGATTCCTCTGGTCAAGGTTCTGAAGGACTGTGACACAGCCTGGACTGGATCTCAGCCTGGGTGAACTGCCACGGTAACTCCTTGATCTTTCTTTTTTAAATTATACTCTTTTATATTCATATTATACTTATATATAATCTAATCATATTTATCATACTTATCATATTTATATTCATATTATACTCTTTATATTTATATCCAAAGGTGATAGGATGTGTCCTATTCACCTGCGCTAACTCTTTTCTAAAGGTAGCATGCAGGGAAGAGTACAGATGTGCTAGGAGTGGACTGCTGGGCACTCTGGAAATCTATCCCAATCCCAAGGTCAATACCTCTATCTCTACATATCTTGCTACCATCTGAAATGAAAGATCAAATTATCTTACTCAATACGCTGTATTTGCATTTAATTTTTTTTTTTAATGTCATTAACCTTATCTGAGCCACCTTTCACTGCCCTATCTAACTTCCCTGCTCAAATGCTACTTGCTTTTTTACACCAGTTAGCTGTTCCTGCCTGAACATCTTGTACCACAGGTAGTGAATGCAAAACTTCTGCAAGGGCATAGTGCTGAGTCTTGTATTGATGGTTCTGCTCCTTAAACTTTCTTTTTCAGATTTCAAATACTCAAATTCCTTGTGATGAGCTGTAAATTTCTCCCCAGTTTCTTTCTTGACTGTCTTTTACAGACTATTCAGATTATTTGTAACTTTACACAAAGCTGTACTTCAGCTGCCTTAAAGCATCTTCTGTAGATTTAGTGTTATCCTGGGGGATACAGATAATTCTCCTGCTTTTTACTTAGAAAGGCTTACAGCTTCCTTGACAGATGAGCTGTTTCCCTAAACTATCCTAAACAGGAGAAAATTACTCTTTGTCTCTCGATTATCCTTATCATCTTAATAAAAACACGTTCCTTAAATTTTAATTTTCCTGCTTCTACATGTGACCAGACATTTAAGCTTGTATTTTATATCCAAGCCAACAAACTACATTTGCTAAAAAGTCCCAGAATGTATTATTTTAGTTAATATGGTGTAACAGGAATTTTGAGATCTCACCGTCTTCCTCCTTTCCAAAATACTGATGTTTAGGCAAACACGCAGAAAAAACCCCATTTTTAAGAAAGCTGAACTGCAGAGCACAAGGAACATGCATTAGCTGTATTGCATTGCATGCAAATTCTATTCTTCTAAGAATTTTTCTAGTATACTGGAAGTAATAACTCAAAAAAATGTTTGCTCCTGCACACAAAATTTCTAAGGTAAGTGTTTATTGCCATAAGTTGTAGCTACTGGCAGCAAGACTGCTGACTAGGGTCCTGAGAATGGGCTGAGTTTCAGTTTTAGTTCCCTAAGGATTGATATTCACTGACAATCAAGCATGAGATAAAGCTAAAGATATATATATAAGTTTTAAGGAAAGATTTTACCTGGAGGAGCTACATACAGAAATTTCTGCGTCACTATTCTATATATTTCAGTTTACATTCTATTAGACATAGAAGTGCTGGTGGTACAAAACTATAGTCTGAGTAAGCTACCCTTTTAAAAAATTATTATTATTATTTTTAAAATATATATATTTAGCTAGTTCTGTTTCAAAACCCTTTGAAGCTGAGTTTTATCAAGTAGATGATTTCTTCACTATAGTGTAGCATGATGACCTTTTCCTTAGACAAGTATTTTGTCACAGTTCCAAGCATTTTCTTGCAAAGAACAGCTTGAAATATCAAATATAATGCTCAACTATATTGATGAAAAATCCAGGAAGATAATATCTCTTCCTTCTGGCAGCAGAAATTAATATTTCAGATAGACTGTCATATCTTTGTAGTATGAAAGTATTTATTGCATAGTCATGATGATACGAAGTTCACTTAGTCAAATTCCTCTGTTTCCCTAAACAGGGATTGCAGTTTAATGAATTGTGTATAGCTGTTTGTCTTGGATTAGAGACAAATTTCCTAGGTGCAAAGCGCTCTGAATAAACACCTCCCCCACAGCAAAGGCTTCTGGCACCCCCTCCCCCACAACAACAGAACCCCAAGACACTGTTCGTGCAAAGCCTATCCCTTTTTCACTCTTTATCCAACTGAAGCCTCTGGCTGTAGTTTTCCCTTGTTCTGCCTCCATCAGAGGAACCATCAGGCCCTCCAAAGCCTGTTGGCCCAGGAGTGTGCATGCCTGCAGAGTGCGAGAGCCAAGGAGCCACAGGGAGATGTCACTGCACATGAAGCTGCTGAAGCAGGCCATACTGGAGATTCTGGAGGTCTCTTGACAGACCAAGAAATCATCCAGAAGGTGCAAACTCTTTAAAGAATCTGCTGATCATTTCACTATTGTCTACTTATATTCCAAAACCACCCAAAAGATACTCCAAAGTCTTTTTTTTTATAATTTAGATTAACTTGAACTAAAAATAATGCATCAGAAATAAACATTTTCTTATTATTTAGATCAGTCTTGCTTTTTTTTCATTATTACAGTACCAAAACCACATTTAAATTTATGGGGGTTTTTAAAATTATGAAGTTTTACAGACCTACAATCAATTAATTTGCTTTCATATTCTGTATTAGGGTTTTTTTTTCTCAAATAAACTTTAGAAAAATATGAAGTTTATTAAAATAGACAATCAATCATATTTTTAAGCAATCTTCATCTAAAAGAATAAAATTAAGGAATTAATTTAGAAAATAATTATAAGCTATAATTAATCTGACTGCATGCATTATTAAATACTACATTAAAGAAATAAACAATAGACAGCTAAGAAAATCTTTGCTAATTTTCTCCTGTATAAAGAACAAATTTGGTAGTACAATTCTAAATTTAGAGTGTTCTGATTTTAATTCTTCTAGTTTCTAGAACACTAGAAAATATTTCTGTCTTGTTTAAAATTGGTAATTAGTTTTAGATTTAGAAGTGTTTTTTTCCATAATTTTCCCAGTGAGAAAAATAAACCTACAGCTGAATCTGTAAAACCCATTGATTTCTAATAATTTGGAGAAGTGCTCTGTCCTTATGGTTCTATGATGAATTCCATAAATATATCAAGTAATTCCTTTCCATGTAATCCAACTCTGTCACTGTATGACTTTATGTGGTCCAGCTTCCTTCTCCCTGCTGTCTGTTAGTATCTCACCCATATATATATGAAAAGATAAGAACACTGAATTAGCTGATAAAGCTTTTATAATCAGTTCATTTCTACTGACAGTATCCAGCTCAAAACTACTGTATGTTGCTGATACACAGTAGCAGGAGCAGTTAATTATTTCTGCTACAGCTCCAGCTCTTTCAAGAGAAGGAAAAAAACTCCTTTAATCAAAAGCTGAGCATCTTAGGGTTTACTTGAAGACCTGATTCTTTGAAAAGTCTTTGATTCTTTGAAAGGGGTCAGAGTGACATTTCAGTAATGGTTTTCCTTTCTTCCACTTGGCAGAGCAGCTAGTCTGTCTTGTAATCAGGCTATGAAAAGGACAGGGGGAATCAAAGCAGATACTGATGTTTAGATGGCAAAATGGCTTACCTGAAAGCTGCTTAAGTATTTTGTGAATGGCTTCTGTAAATATCCATAAAAGAGGTGGTAACTGTGGGCTTCAATTTAGAATTTCTTTGTTTCATTGGTTTGGGACTCAAGAATAAATTTATGAAGGACCCTTGGAATTAACCTTGCAATGTCCAGCTTTCAGATATTTCTTTTGTTTGTGTAATCTTCCTCAAATTTGCTTCACTGCACGCTTGCATATTGTGTATAAAACTGCAATTATTAAGGAACTGACTTGCACCTTTACTAAGCTAATTAGCTTCAATTTAAATAGACATATTTAAGAAAGTATTATATTCCTTCTATTATTATAATAGTTATTTTTATTATTTATTTATTTTTATTATAATTGTTGTTACTGTTATTACTTTAGCTTGCTGTTCCAAGAGGCTATTGACTGTGTGGTAGATCTTTGCCTTCTTTCTCTTTTAGGAGCCATGAAATTCCAACATAAAAGAATTAGCCCTGCATTTTACCTCATGAATTGCTCAACACATAAGACTGGGAGATTTTAGCCCAAAGTGAGAATTTACTCTTATCTAATACACATAATTAGGTCAAACCAATGGATTACAGATTAAACAAGCAGGGCATTTTACTATGACTGGAAGAACTTTATGCATCTGCAGTCCTAATAGTATATGCTCATTGATTTAAAAGGCTGGTTATTTATTAACAATTTTAGCTTGAAGTGGCCTGTAATAAATTAGCTACTTTTAAGGTTCTACTAATTTACTTGACTCAAGAATAAATATTTCTTTACATTAATTTCACGTTTGATCACACCTTGAATGGTTAGTGAGCCCTTAAAATAAATCTGTTAGACCTTTTCTTATTGTTAAATTAAAAAAAAATGGGACTCTTTAATAGACTTATGAGTTTTACCTCTTTTTACGACATCTCGTGGTTTTAAGCATGTTTTTATGCTGTCCATTCTGAACCACTCATAGGCTCTACTAGTTTTGTGTGGGAGCTTTTTCTCTTTTGTACACACGTTACCATTTATATTTGCCATATACCAAGCATTTATTTGACTCTATTATGGTCCTTCCTTTCTGTTATATCTCTAATATAGACAGATTTGAATATCAGATCATTTTATAGATCTGCACCATTTTCCTTTTCCCCCTTTTTTCCCTCCCATTTTAAATACATAGGCATCTCTAATAAATTGAAATTTTTCACTTATTCTAGTTCACACATAAATCAAGAGAGCTAGCTCTGAACGCTGTCTCTATATGCAAAAGAGTGGTTATTTGAGGTTCTCCCTGACTCTAACACATGCAGAGTGGTACTAGTTATATAACTGAGGTGTTTTATTTGTCTATTTTAAAGTTTTACCTTGTCCACCAGAATTCGATTTAGATTCTTTGATATCCTGCTAATTCATCAATATAAGATTTGCATACATTTCATCATCCACCCTTTTGTAAATTAATTTGAAAACACTAGAAACAAGCTGTTTAGAGAATGTGACTTTCTAAATACAACTATTTTCTCTCTTTCCCTCCTTCATTTTGTCTGAGCATTTGTTTTCAAAATTCTATGGCTAATACAGATATATATACATCCATCAACTAACCCAAGTACTCTGAGAAACCTGTCAGATTCTTTTTGTTTGTTTTGTTTTGGTTTTTTGTTTTCTTTTTCTTGTTTCTTTGTTTTGGGATCTGTAGTTGGTTTTTGTGGGTTTTTTTGTCCCCAATTAAATTTTTAGATTGCAGAAAGGAAAAGAGAATGTCATGATTGTTGGTAAATAAAAAGTTCTGCATGGATGGTTTTTAATAGCTTATCATCAACATATAATCGAACTGAGTAATTGCTGCATAAGAAAGTGACTCTGAACCAGCAGCTGCCCCTAGGCAGTACTTTGTTGAGGAATGTCACTGCGACAAAAAGTGCTGGACATATAATGCATCATCAGCATTTGTGCGATAGGCATGTCACATAGGTGGATAGGAATCACCGGGGTGTGGTAAACGTGAGTGTGTCAATGACATCTGAGTAGTATTAGATGGATAGGGGGCAAGTAGAAAGATAAAAAAGGCAAAGACAAAGAAGCCAAAAATTGAGAAAAACAGCTTTTACGGTGAAATGGAAATTACCTTCAATGCTGCAGTGCACCACTGACTTTGACAGCTGAAGCAGCAGCAGAGAGAACTTGACAAAAATATTGGTTAAAGCAATTCTTTTGTAAGCAGCTAAGTCTGTTTGATTCTCCACTGGCTGTATTAATCTGTGTTCTTTCAAAAAAATTAGACCAAACGGAAGAATATTTTCTTAAGGCAATAAGAAATTACTTGAAAGCCTAGATTTCTGTGCGTGAATGTGTGTCTACATATGTCTATATTTGAGAATTAATGAAGCATGAGAGTGAAAATAATTGTGTACTTTTTGGTCATTGGACGGAGTTAAATTTTTGCTGTAGCTGTGAGAAGGCGGAGCCTCGAGCCATATGGGCATGTCTAGGTTGTTATTCTATACCAGGTTTATCACCCCTGGGGGCAAAAGTAAGGGACTGTTGTTTCCAAGGAGATGGCCGTGGCTTGGGACGGAGAAAAGCATGGTGGAAGGGGGAAAAACATCTGTCACTGTGCACTGTTGCCAGAGGGCCCTAGTGAGTATTTTGCTTGACAATCGCCCTCTCCTTTTGCATACTTTTGCTATCAATATTGTTGCCGTTACTATTTGTTTTTCTTCTCTCATTGCTGTTTCCAGCAATTTCATCTTATTTCAAACCATGATGTCTTCACTTTATCTCTCACAAGATGGAGAGCAGAGCAGTTCCTGGTTTCCTTTTTAGTGGGAATACTAAATGGGGGAATACTATCCCTAAACTATGACAGAACAAAAGGATATGTTATTCAAAATATGAAAAAAGTTCTGTAGTGAATATATATATATATGTTTGCATTATTTATCTGAACTTCCCCTTACTAGATACTGTGTATCTAAACTATAAGCTTATATATTAGGATTAATTTAGACCTATACACAAACCTGCTTGCTCTTCCTCGAACGCCATTTTCTCCTAAACCTTAATTTCTGAAAGATTTCCTTCACTATTTCAGTGAGGTATCAAAGCTGAGTAGAGCTTATGTGGTTATTTCCACAGATACTAAAAAGAGGGCTTTGATATTACACCATTGGGAAATACCATTAAACATAATTTACATTTAGATACCTGAATGAATTGCCTTGTATAAAGTCATAGGTTCAGTTAGTAGTGGAACCCTGCATAAATCTAAGTCTCTGGGTCTTGTGTTTAAAATACAAGCCTCTTACCTCTATTGCTTTCACATTTCATTTTGAAATAAACATCATAATTTACGTTACAGAATGTAAAAATTTGACAATTTCCTTATAGTACTATTATGAAAAAATAACACATTCACAGGCCAGATTCTACTCTCATGATTAAGGTTTCCTTTATATGAAAGCATTTGTCTTTATAATGTAGCTCTAGGCTACATATTCTACGTCAGACAGAGTACAGTGATGTCTAGTGCCAGCTGCTTGCAGCAGGGCATGTTTAGCAGAACTGGCAGTGACAGCCGTTCGTGGTCTAAACTGATGCTCCTGAATTGCTTTGAGCCCCTCAGCGTTATGACAAGTAATCTAAGCTGAGGGTTTCTTTCATTACTTTTATAGAAGGAAAAACTGAATGCAGCTGTTCACTCACAACCTGGGCACTTCTGGCAGCAAATATCAGCTGGGACATAGTCAGTGTGGGGAGGGAAGCATTTGCAAAGTGTGCCAAGCTAACCCAGCCTGTGAGAGATTTGGGTCCAGCGTGCTTGCCTGTCTATACCCCGGTCTGAAACTAATCACTCATAAGTGGAATAGAATCTGTGTACTGGAATTAATAAGCCACACAAACCTCTGCTGCAGAGCAGTTTTAGATGGGGGTAGTATGTCTACCTACAGGAGTTTTTATGCATCTGTCTGCTAACACAGAGATTCTTATGTGAGGTCCAGCAGCTGGGGCATCAGGCAGATATCCAATTCCCTCAGAAAGCTTGTGACTCTGCTAACCAATGAATGGGTTGCACTCATCCAGGCACATAATATTTTTTCATCTACAGTAATTAAAACATGGTCTATTTGCCTATTTAAAAAAAAAAAAAAAAGAGTATGTTTTTACAGTTCCTGATTGCAAAGAATTAGCCTCCATTTCAACAGGGGTAAGACTACAAGTGTCAGAGGACAGAAGTGGAAGGAAATAGCTTTTTCTAGCAGATGAGGACTGTGGCTTTTTTTGACATGTAGCCTGGCTGTCAGTGAGGTGATCAGCTGACACATTGAGCTGCTGTGGTGGAGCACTGTTGCCAGCTGAAAGCTTTGAGAGCCCCTTCCTTTCGCTGAGAGGCTTTCCCATTTTACAAAATGCAGCCTTCTCACTGAGAATGTATGTTGGGCATAACATAACCTGACATACTTCAGTTGAATGCAATTACTGTAACCAGAAGCAACACAGTCAAAATAACACAGTCTGTACTTGTTTAAATATCTGTAAATTATTATGTGGATCTTGCAGCAACACCCAAAAGTTTTATTTTTTGAGATAAGTTCAGTCTGGGTTAGTGGTCTCAGCTAAATTATATTCAGAAATAGAGATAAAGGGAAAAATACACACAGAGAGAGAAATCTGGAAACTCAGCTTTGATGCTTGGGCTCTGGGGATTCTATCTTTTTTTTTTTTTTTTTTTTTTTTTTTTTTTTTTTTTAATTTTGATTTTCTTTTTTTTGGGGGGG
>VZRL01005208.1:401173-468328 GCA_013397895.1 Origma solitaria | reverse complement strand
TTTTTTTTTTTTTTTTTTTTTTTTTTTTTTTTTTTTTCAGATTGGATATGCCTTTCTACTGGGAGAAGGCTTAATTCTGGGTGCCCAAACGATCATGACAAAAAACACTTACTGAAGCAGTCCACTTTAGATCTTCTGCCTCTCAACCAGGACACAGTCTTCCATAAACTAGATTTTTTATTCCTTTGTGAGATATTGAAGCTCCATAATCCCGAGGGCTGGCTGAACTCTGAGTTTGCTGAAGGAAAGAGATCTTTCTTCCCCCTAATGAGCCCCTGAAGATATTATTTTGGGCTACATTTTCCCTCCTGTCCTGCTCAACATTGTCTGTTATAACAATCCCAGACTGCTAATAACCAGGAAGGGGAGGAAAAATTAGGAGAGAATACTTTTCTAAGTCTGACTTGTGTTCCTGCCATACAGTACAACTCAAGAACTTCCTTCTCCCTGCATAAAACTGCAAGAGAGCAGTATATGAAAGCTGTTAGAAAAATTCTTGAGGAAAACTTCTAGTGACAGAATATTGTATAGATGACATGTAATAAAGTGAGTGGCACGGATGTGAGGAAAGATGCAATTAGAGGATTGACTGGCAGAAGAGAGATGAAGTAATGCTTTATGCACAAATATCCAAAGACATTTTTAACTAGATGGTGATCTGGGTAAGAGAAAGGAAACTGAGAAGAAAGAAGAGAATAACAGTTTCAAGCAGACATTTTGTAAGTCTGAGATTTTGAGCAGAATGTAAGGAGGGAATTCCTTCTTTGGGATTGTAAATGTGAGAAAAGCAGCATAAAGGTCCCAGAAAAAAATTGCTTCTTTTGGAAGGTGAAAAGTAGTGAATCATCTACAAAAGGATTGTATGGAATTATTAGAGATGAAATGGAGGGACATGCTAAGGCCATACATTCATAGACAGAGAGGCTTAAGGAACATTTTGACCAAAAGTGAAGTGGAATTGTATGGAAGAAGGCTGTAGTGATGTAAATAAAATCTAGGCAATGAAAAGTGAACAGGAGAAGTCAGAAAAATAAAATCATGGTTTTTAAAGAAAAAAAGGAACCAGAAAAAGAGATCATAAAACTCCAAATTTTGTTCGTTTCATAGATTGCAGGATAATAAGGACCACCAGTGCTTCTGATTTAGGCTGATATATTAGAGCTATTTCATACAGCTTTCTTTGCTTGGAAGCAGTATTCAGATGTTCAAGTTTAACTATTATACCCCAGAATGGCAGAACCACAAAGCTGGAAATGCCGTGAATGTCTAAAGAGATTTCACTGTCATAGAATTGCTTCTGTGGGAAAAACCCAAGATGATGCTAACAGGTCATTTATGATCCAATGTGCAAATATCTATTCCACTTAATTAGAAATTCAGAAAAATTTCTCAATCTAATTGCAAATCATTAAAAACCTATTCACATGAATCACAGCTGGTCAATGTATATAAAGGGAATAACCTTCTTCTACAATATCTTTTGAAAAATTTCTTTCTAGATCAGGAAAATTATATTTCATTCCTATTTCCATGAAAAAAACCACTCAGACATGTTGTATTGCTACAGGTGAAATCTCCAACTCCCAGCACTGACCTAAGCGATGACTGAAGTGTGTTAATGGACATTTGTACTTTTTTATTTTCTTAAAACTGAAAATTACATTAAATCAGTTTGCAAAAAGGAAATATGTTATATTGCATACTGACACAGTAGCTGAAGCAATCAATTCTTTAAAGAGAAAAAAAAGAAGTAATGATTTCCAAAGAAAACTGATGCAATCTTTTGTTTATTACTTGAAGAAACTTTTTACATCTTGAGAGCCATAGTTTTTTTGCTCTTGTTTGACATTGTGAAACTTGATGTTAGCCAGGAGCAGAAAACAAAATTTATATAAGCAATTGGACTCTTTGAGATGTTTATGAGCCAGACAGACCAGAAAAAAAAAATAAACCCAAATATTCCATTTCATTTTTAAGTTAATACATATCCCATTTAAATGTCCAAATGGTCAAATCTAAAGCGCATGAATAGCTTACTGCATTTTTATTACACTATTCATGAGATCTTCACCCCAGCTCCTAAAACCTCTTCTTCATGAATTGATTCTTGCTCAGTTTTGGAGGAAAAAAATTACAAGACTGAGCCTTCTGTTTGGTGTGAATGTTGAGACCTACAGTTGTACATATAGAGATCTCACTTTTCTGCATAGAATATAGAACACTCGGGGGGTTTTGTGTTACTGTTTTGGAGTGGGGTTTTTTTGAGCATCTCTTCTTTCTATGCACTTTTTTTCAGATGTGGATTGATTATATCCTGAGTTCTTGTGCATGAGAAAAAAGGTACTAGATAAAACAGAGCAGAAGGGAAAAAGCACAGATCCCTTTCAGTCTGAGACAGCACATGAGCCTTAAATTTTAACACATACTCTATTCATCTTTCTCCAGTCAGGATCTTGCCACGAGACAGATAAGTATTGAAAGCTAACTGAACAACAGGTTGGAGTACAAAGTTATCTTGTTTGTCTTAGCCTTAGCTAAGCTTGGCTTCCTTGCTAGTACTGAGGAGTAACAAAGCAACAACACAGAGGAAGAGCTTGATTTAATGATGTTGGAATGATGAATGAGCAATTCATCTAAAGCTTCCTTTTGGTTGGGAGAACAGTCTCAGACCTGTGTGTGAACTACTCTCTGGGCAGCTGGATAATAGGTCAAGGCAATGTCATTCCCTTCCTGAGTTAGAAACAGTACTTTCTGTACTTAAGAGAAATGCGTTCCTTCCAATGGAAGCAAGAAATGCCATACGCATTAGTCAGCCTTGAGTGTCCAGGTGGTGCCATTACTCAGTTTTTGGACCCTGTGCTACAGCATATTCATACACTCATTCAGATACTTCACCGTTGTGTAAAAGGGAAACATCTTTTCACATTTTTCCTTTTGAATTTTTAAGTTACGGACATTAAAACTCCTAATTTCTGAGACAGACACATTCTTATGAGTTTTAATTTCCTGTGAAATTTTTCTCAGATGTTCTGATGATGTGAGGAAGTATTAGATTAAAACAAAATAAATGAACAATGAAAGTTACAGAGATTTACTCTTACTGAAAGGAAATAAAAAATAAAAGATTTCTGTCTCTTCAGTGTCAAAGTCCACTTTGCAGCAAGTTTCCATGTTGACATCTTTGATACAAGGTTTCTGAAATGAAATAGAACTTGAATAATCTACCTAAAGTTCAGCTGATGTACAGGATGATATAATTTTGTTGCTTGAAAAAGATATCATAAACAGAGAAAAGATTCTGAAAATTTTTATTTTGGAAATATAATTTTCCTGACTTCGGTGTAGTTTAAGTCCTAGGAATCGGAATTAATTACTTTTCTCCAATATGCAAAGTAACATAATTACTGTATTCTTTTTTAGCTTAGTAAATGTGGTTTGACCTTGGCTGTATGCCAGGTGCACACCACACTTTTCTATTGCTCCCCTCCTCTTCAGAACACTGGACTAGAGAAAATAAGATGGAAAAAGAAAAAAACCAAAACTTGTGGGTCGAGATAAAGGCAGTTTAATAAAGCAAAAACAGATCCTTGTGCATGGAAGCATAGGAAAACAAAAGATTTATTCTCTACTTCTCATCATCAGGCCATGTCCAGCCCCTTCCTGGAAAGCAGAGTTTCAATATGCATAGCAGCTCATTGTCACTGGCTGGAGTTAAATTTCAGTTAAAATTCTGAAATTTCTATGGACAAATTCCTTCTAAATTATTCATGCAATCCACTACAACAGTTTTCCAGTTGTTGCTATGATAGGAAAATATTGTCTTCTTATTGCTATATAGGGGGCTCCTGTACCTCACATACATTTATTGTAGCAGAAAAAAGCCTCAAAATTTTCTGATCAGTAGTGGTAATTCTCACTGTTTTATTGACTATCCCTAACGCTGTTGCTTCCAATGTTTTTTAACTGTGAAAAAATGATGTTTAACTGTATAATCACTTTGCTTATATTACCAAAAAGCCCTGAAGAAGCTGCATTCTGGTATAGCATCATTAGCTTCCAGTACATACCCTTTAACTCCACCTCTCAGCTGTCTGTCGTACCGTCTCCACCTTGAAAAAGTATTTTCCTTTCTCTCAACAAAGAGTTAACACAATGATTCATGTTGGAAAATTTTCACAAAAGCTTCATAATCATGCAGCTACCTGAAATTTGCTGGTTAACCTTGATCTAAATCATTATTTATTTTACTAGAGAAGCATTGGAAGAAAAGACCTAGCAGATTTCTTGGGTTTATTGCTGAAAACTCAAAAACAAATGAAGGAACTTTTAGAGACCCAGATAAGACTCTCTAAGCCTATAAAATAGATGGTATGCTTAAATATTCAGAACAAACTTTTTAAATGGAAAAATCCAGATGATAATTATATCTGGCTCTAAAAAGCATGCAAAAGCATGCATCATTAAAAGTACTAAAAAAACTCATAAAAACAGATTTCTGGGTTGGCATGGATACAGGATAGAGATGAGTGAGTTTATTAGGGATAAATCCTAGTTGTGGCTGAAGAAGAGAAATAAGAAAACTGGAATTAAATTTTAACTGGTACTTTCTGCTCTTACTATTTAAATGTTTTCTACTGTTTAATGTTTACTCTCTTGTATATTTTCCTATCCTCTTTGGGCAAGATCTTTCTTGTATTCTTACCCACACGGTAGCTAAAATAAACTCTTTGACTTGGAAATTCTCGGATCCATTGCAATACAGACAAACTATTACTAATTATAAACTTGACCTCTTAGGTTAAAAAGAGTTTGCAATATCCATATCGCCCCCTCCTGCTGCATGTGAAAATTCAACACCCACAGTGCTTTGTTTCTAAATAAGCAGCCTTTAATAAGAGCCTGGAGATTTTGGATGATCAAAATTAATGATTATTAATTGTGTCCCGATTTTCTTTAGAAGCATTTCAAGGAAGCATTTCACTGAGTTACTTTCTGCTCTTGATGTGCATTATTATACTTGCGAGTAGCAGAAGCATAAAAAGTTGCTACACCCACAATTCGGAAAGGTACATAACCACAATTTGTGGTTATGGGGAAGACAGTGAAGAACATCAGGCTGAATACTAGTTATATTTTTGCAAATAACTACATTGTGCCACATTGTTAATGTAGCATATCTTTGCATTGTATCTGCTTTAGGTGGCCCCATAACTAAACCTTATACTTCGAAGTCTGAAGCACCAAAAACAGTGAAAAAGGTTTCTATCACCTCCTATTCTAAAGCAAGTCACGAGGCTTGTGTTACAGCTGTGGAGCTGTTGTCAAGAGTGCTACTGGTCATACTATAAATTTTACAAATATATTGTAGTGCCTCACTGAGTAACACCAGTACAGATATTAAGTTGTTCTTACAATACTTTATTAAAAAATCTTAAAGATATGCAGAAGGAAAAAAGAAAGGAGCAAGGACAGCAGAGCACAGTTTAATGCCTGAAACATAATGGCTAATTCTTATTTCATATTTTCTTCCTTAGTCTCTATACACTGCAAAATTTTATGTTGTGTTCTTCTGCAGCCATAAGTACTTTGACGCAGTGCAAGGGGAGGTGTGTATATAAAAACTGTTATAACACTATTATTACTTGTTTCACAAAACTTTAATTATCATCTATGGGACAGTTAATCCTCAATAAATAAAATTTGAATAATGCAATGGTAATTATTTTGCCTACCATACCTCATTTAATAAAATCTAAATTAATCAGAGAGGCAGTTAAAACATTTCAGCATTTGCTTGCTTTCGAGCATGTCCTGTAGTTACTGCAGATACTGCATTAGTGCCAAGCAAATTTACTGTGTAGAATCTGAAGCACATTCACTCATTTTTAGTGCAAATCTTTAGTCTTAGGGGCTATCTTCCAGATGAGGTGGGATATGAAGAGACCTCTGTCAGCTCTTAAGGTTTAATATGGCATATCAAGGTTAGCGACTAACAGCATCACTCTAAGGCTTTCTCACCAAATATGAATGTAAGATGAATGTCAAAGTGTTTTAAAAGTTTGCATCCTAGTGGGTGTCCCTTCAGCCCAAATCTATGGAGTAACACATGCCCTGCCCCTAAGATACCAACCACAGTGATTTTCTGGGAGGTTTTGAAAGAGGCAGTAGTCATGGCACCTATGACACATCCACATTCAACTCAATAAGTTCTGGAAATAAGCACCTCAAATTTAGAGACAAATCCTGTTTATTCTATGGGGGTATCCTCTTTAGGGGCTACATTTAAGTTAGAACATGGGCTTAAAGAGTTGTGTTATGCAGCCGGATATAAAACATTCTCTGCAGACAGGTAATATTGTAAGCAATATTATCTTGCCTCATTTATTATAGTCAGCTGACAAAATAATGGCATTTAGGCAGCTCAATAGGTCATCTTGTTAAGTCTCATGTTCTAAGACAGGCAAGTGAATCTATATTCAGTTCATCTAGGGTGTTTCCTTATCTTCCTGATACAGCCTTTCTTCAGTATTTTTAAAAATGCCTCCTGAGAGGGTTTTCTAAAGTACAAACTAACCTTTTCAGTTTGAACTCCTATTTCTCGTCTTCTCAGCCACAGGTAGAGCAAGCAGATTAAGCTCCTTTTAATACTTAGCCTGTTGCAATGTCTCTCTCTAGACTTCTCTGGAGTAAAGAAGCTCAGTACATACAGTGGCTGAGCTTGGCCATGTTCTCTGAACTAAGTCTTAAGTCATAACTGTCACTGACCACATTGCTTAGCTGCCTAAAATCCTAAAACAATGGAACATTTTGAAGATAGGTAAGTCCAAAATGAATGTACAGTGCCCTTAGGAACCTCTTCATCTTCTCTTTTTGCCTTGACTTTATATGGCTGAATGCCATGCAGTGCTGTACGTTCTGTAGTTACTTATCATTCCCATACCTTGATACTGTGTTCAACAGGTATTATAACGTTATTAGATAATAAGTTTGCAGACTGCAAAACTCAGCCTCTGTCACATAATGGAAGGGAGAAAATCTCAGAAATGATGGCCCACAAAACTACACTTCTATCAGGTTCTTCAGAGACCAGTCTGGAAACAAGTCATCCTCATTAATAATAGTTATAAGGAAAGGGTGTCTTAAAGCCATCTATGCTCTAAGCTACAGCCAAGGTATGTCCACACAAGTCAGGGCTGACAGAGTAGTGTTAGCAAATAATATCATAAACCAAAAATTTCTGTAGTGAATGTTAAATAAATAAATTGTTTGCTAACAAATGCTTTTATAATTCATCCATCCTCAGAAATAATGGCATAATATTCAGCTGTTATACTACTTGTGGTTTTTAAATGAAAAAATGTTCAGAATAAAATATTTGAACATATAATTAAGTGAAATTATGACTACATATACATAACATATATAGATATATCCCTTTACTTGACCAGTTTTGAGGTACAAAATTCTGTCCACACGCAAAACAGCTGACATGAGTAGATTAAATTCTATACTGGCATAAATCCACTGAGTTTGCAACAGGCTAGGTTTTTGTTATTATTTAATGGGAAAATAAACATTTACACTTGAATTTGTGAAAGGGAATGATAAGAGGGTTGTGCAGGTCAGTTTCTTATTAATGAAACACAGATCCTTTCAACTCTGAGCTACGCAGATGAATCTGAAGCAGGACAGAAGTAACCAAAAGTCATTAACATCTGACAGCCGGGTGATGGCCTGTGTAAAATGAGTTGGTGCTCTCAACCCAGTACATAAAACATCAGAATAATTGGTGTTAATTTGCACCCTTGTTGGCAGTCTAATGCAGAGGCCAAAGAGTGAATGGGCATGAAAATTAAACTATACTGTCAGCCATAAAGGTTCTTTCAGGTCAGGATTGAAATGCATTAACAGGATACTATACAGGAATTTGCACTGTCAGTGCTGGGGCTGTAACTGTTTGGTGAATAAGCCAAAGACTTTGTGACTAAATTCCCCAGATATTACTAACACTGAGGGTTTTTCTTCTGTGTTTTATTTATTTATTTATTTATTTATTTATTTGAGAGAGAAAACAAATTTACGTCAGAAATACAATGGTGGCAAGCTGACCGCCACATCAAGTGCAAATTATTGTATCAGTGTCAGGATATGTGGAGAATCACTAATATGATTTTATAACAGAGAAACCATAAGTGGTACTTTGTACATCTGTACTGATGGAAAAAGAATTGACCATGTGGCTAATTAGCCTTATGTAGGTTATGTTCCAGAGTTAACTTCTAGTATAACTTTTAATTTTGGATTAGCAACCTGATAGTGACACAACTCACAGTCCTTTTCAATATAATGTAATCAATATTTAACACCAGGCATGCCTGTTCCTTTCAATCTTAGTTGCACATGAGAATAAAGTTTGCAGTTAAATTGGAAAGGCATGGAGATATTGAAGAGATGAATGCCTTCACCTTGCCAACTGGCAGAAAATCTGTCTGGGGATGTTTGCAAGAATTCTGCAGTTATGTGGTTGTACACTAAGGGAGATTAGATGAAATTCAGAGTGGGTAAGTAACACCTCAAATTCTTATTGCACAGTTTGTTCCCCATTTCTTGGGTTTAACAGTTATCCACAAGAAATAAAATAAATCCTCTGAAGATTTAATCATAGGTTTAGATTTGCTTTGGTCTAAAAGGAAAGCAATCCTGAGCGAGCTGCAGCATTAACTAATGCGGATGTGGCTTTCATGTGCAAATTTCTTTTGACTCAGTGAAACAACAGGTCCCAGAGTCTGGACTGCTGTCCACACAGCCGGGCCTGCATGTGCATGCAAATAACTTCATTATAGGCCAAATCTCCGTGCACCAATGAGCTGTACAGGACACTTGCAGTGATACCAGCTTTGTGTGCAGCTTTCTTGCTGTTTCTGTTTCCTGTCTCAAAATAAGTGGCATCTTATCCGTTGCTAGGCAGTAGGAAAGGGATCCAGTGTGGCAGGGGAAGCAAAATTTCTCTTTTTGTTAGTGTATGCTTTTCACCCTGACAACTGATAACTTTTATATTGCTTTTTCTTCCATCATCTTGAATTTCGCAAGTCACATCAAAATTAGTCTGAATTCTGTTCAGCTTGCTGTATTGATGAACTCATTGAATGCACATAGCAAACAATATATTCACTGACAGTGGTAATAAAAAAGACCAGTTATTTTCAGCTAAGTATAGCACAATCTTTTATAGGAAATATTGAAGGAAAATAAAAAAGCAAGAACAATACTTCATGTATATTTTTACCCTCCTGTCTCAGAGGCCAGTACCTCTGTACTCTCTGTGAAGAGAATTCCAGATAAGCACTCCAAGCTTTTGTTTAGTTTGAGAGACAGGCTCACAAGTCTTTTTAATTATGCCACACAAGTAGAGCACTTTAACAGATTGGGTTAAGAGTACATCCTGCAGAGATTCTTAGCAGTTCCTGTAGCTAAAGATCTTTTTTAGGTGAGGTGGGAAATGTGAATTTGTATCACACTACTGAGTAATTGAATTTGGATTGCTCAAAGCATATATGTGGGCTGTCATCCCCAAAAGAAGGTTTTATCTCCTACTAGGGAGATTTTCGGCACTGTGCACAATTGGTGGCTTATGGACAGCAGCTGCATTGACAATACATTATAAACTTGGTTCAGAATCCTAGATTTAAAAAAAAAAATCTACATCCCATTTGAATGACTGAAATCTTCAAATCCATGCTTGACTGCTTCCTCCTCAGGACTACAAAACCTGTGGAATGTTCAAGGAGTAGTGCAGTGAGGCATAGACAGACAGCTAATTGTACTTTCCAAGCAGGAGGAGGCATTTTCCCATAGTGCAGATATTTAATTTTAGGCAGAGCTAAGAAACAGTCCTTGCATGAGCCTTTGTAGCTGAGTCCTGAAGATGATTTGTTTTCGAGTTACTGATCATTGAGAAACCTCTCTCAGACAAGGTAGCTCTACCTTAGTACCAGAAGCAGAACTTTAGCCCTCTGTTTTGCTATAGGCGTTGCCTGACTCCTTTTGCAAGTCTGTCCTTTTGAGAATATAAATACACTGCTTTATCAACGCCAGCTTTTATGTGTTTGAGCGCAAGAGGAAGAGACCAGATATGCTGTTTGGCTAAAATACTGTTCTTTAAGAGTCTAAAACTGAACAGAAAATCCGTCGATATTTCTCTTATGGACATCGTCATATTTCTGCTGAGTAAAGATTTACACCTAAACCAGAAATTCAAATGCAAAGCAAAAAGAAGATCCCTCAGCATGTCTTAAAAAAATTAGGTTTTCAATCCTACGCAATTAAATAAATAACATCAAGAACTGCAATGCACAGATGGATTTAGGTGTTTCAGGGCCATTAGTCACCAAACATTTCCTCAAATGAATCACAATTATATGACCACCAATCCTACAATTTTGTGCCGATCCATCAAGACAATTTATTACTCCTTAGCGTTTCTCAGTGTTTATTGGATGGGAGTACTTGCTGCCTGAAGGTGATCCAACACCCCTCTTGTACATTCCGTTCCATATGTAAATGGCATAGGAAGCCTAGTACCAAACACCAGCATCACCTAGTAACAAACACCAGGCCCTGGAAATACCTCCAGGGAAAACAGGCCCCTGTCTGCCTTCCCATATCTCCTGATAAGCACACAGCTATTTTCTATTCCACTACTCTGATGTCGCTGTGCTTGAACATATGCTGTTGTCTGTCTTGGGCATGTGTCCAAACACTGTGCCTGCAGGCTGTATTCTCCTATAATCCACTGCATGTTCTGAGAAATCATATGATCTCATTGGTTTTTCAGATACCACAGTTTTAAGCTGTCAGAATTGACCTCGTGTTATGTTTCTCTTTTGCTTTTTTCTGCTAAGGCTGTCCCAGATCTTCAGGTTCAAGTATGATTGAGTGCACCAGTATGCTTCTGCCACAAAAGAAGCAGATTTTCTAGGAACAGGCATAGTATAATATAGACCCTAATAATTTCTAGGCTGTGCAAATTAAATTTTAAAATATACCAGTCCATCCCCCCAGTCTTGAATTCAAATTTTTGTAGCTGGAGACTCAAGGCAGTTCTGATATATGTGAAAAAACTGTCTATCACTTTAGTTTTCTTCAGTTATGTTGTACTCAGTGTACCAATTTGTACTTTTGGTCACAGCTCAGAAAAAGAAGTAAGACTCAAGCCATGGGAGTCACGGGGTAGAGGTCCCTCCTATAAGTGAGGGAGCTCCGTCCTCTTTTCACCTCTAGCCCCAGCAAATTACAGCACGACTGTGCACCAGCTGTTTCTTAACACAGTGACTGGGCCAAAGCAAGTGTGTGACCTCTTAGCTCTGCTCCCTGCCTGACTTTACCCGGAAGGAGAACAGTCTGAGATGAGTTCCACAAGTAAGGACCAGATATAAAATTGAGTTCTCTGTTATTATCAAAAGATGTCCAATATTTCATATGGTTTCAAAGCTTTGTGACTTTACCAAACGTTTGCTGTTCAGCACAAAAGCTGATTCTGTCTCAGGCTGACATCTTGAAGGTCTTCTCCAACAAAACAGTAATACATCTGGCTGGAGAATCATAAAAAAGAGCAAAATAGCAGTTTTGTAACTATTTTTAAAAATAGGTAAGAATAGACAAAAAAATTACGCAGTTAAATAACTAAAGATGGACTCATCATCATCCTTATCATCATCACCACCATCATCATCATCCCTGCACCCAAGGGAGTCTACTTAAGGCTGCACAATTGTTACAATCCAGTTGTTAAAATTATTAGAGAGATGCCTCGCCCTAATTAATGTACAAGCAAGACCATAAGCCAAAGTCAAAAATATCAATTTTATTTAATAAATATGAGGCAGAGAGAGAGATAGAAAGAAATAGAAAAAGGGGGAGGGGGGAGACAAAGAGAGTGACAGAGACAGATTAAGTAGAAAATATGACTCCATGGATCCCTTATACAATTTTGCCATAATGGGAAAAAAACTCTTTCAGAACAATATTTACACCATTAACCATAGTATTTCAGTCATTCACAACAATTTATATTGGTTTTATTATTTTCTGTGTTATATTTTTGACATTTTAACAGCATTCAACAGTTTCCAGCTATAGTATGTTTTTGGGGGATCTGTGCATATATGTAATTAAAATTACTAGGAGTCATATTTAGTGTATTTCTCTGGAACTTCTAAGTGCTGTCCCTTTTTGTGTGGAAGAATATTTTACTTAATAGATTCCCCTCTCATTGAGGGAAATTTTTAGCACAACAAAGGAATTTTAAGGTCCTTGGACCAATGACAATTTCTATATAAATTCATTTTATACAGTTCTCGTTAAATTATATTTCCAAAACTAAGAAAGGCCCACAGCAGTTTGTCACCAGTATTTTTTGAAGTTTCAGATACAATTTTTTGGTGGACATTAAAAAATAGCTTAATGAAATAAGAAATCAAATACATGAAGAAGTCTGAAGTGAATATTCATTTACCATAAAACAGAGAACTTCAGAATATTTTCAGAAACATTCTTCCAGGATCTTTTATGTCAAGCATCCAGGGGCCATTGGAGAATTCACATGTGAAACAGGTTAGAATAGGCTGCTATGAAATTCCTATGTGTTTAAAAACCCCAAACCAACAAATAACTCCCAAGAACAACAAGAGAAAAATCCCAAACAATCCATCTGTCATTGGCTCATCATTCAGCAAGAAGAAAGCACAAGACTGGTTAAAGAGCAATAATTAAAAATAATCAGATTCTATATATTGGCCTGCAATGGAAACACTAAAATGTTTTCAAACCATATACCTATGCTATCACCTGTATGTGAGATTGTCATAGTTGTGAAGGAATTATAGTTATTATATTTATTGTAGTATTAAGTTTTTTTCTCTACATTGATTATACATACAGATAAAACTTGACAGACCGGAAGAATAATTGATTTAATCAGCTTTTCATTCCTCTGTATGCAGAATCAAAATAGATAACATAGTATATGGTCCATAGAGCTCTCCACCTTCTCTTCAAAAGCTCCTGAAGCATTGTGGTTGTGTTTCAGGATAGGGTAAATTTGTGCATGTTCTGTATGTGTTCCGTGAATAGCCAGAAGAGTCCACTCTGTAGAGCTGGCATGATTAAAACTTTCTCAAGCAAAAAACAGCATTCAGATGCTGCCTGTAGAAAGAGTGGACAGGAATCTCATGAAGATCAGAAAGGAGAAGTGACAAGTCCTGTACTGGAAAGGAGACATTCAAAGGCTATCTGGACACAAGCCTGGGCAGCTGGGTCTAGGTGGCCTTGCTTGAGCAGTGGAGTTGGACCAGATGACCTTCAGAAGTCCCTTTCAAACTCAGCCAATCCATGATTCTGAGATACGTCTAGGCCTAGATTTTTCCCAATAATGTCTGTAGAAATCAAATTTTAATACAGGTCCATGTTAAAAATACAATGTAGATTCTCCCAATGAGAAATGCAGCACCCAGAATCTTGTAGGACTTGCTTCTACAGCAATAATTCAGCTAACTTTTTCGGGAGGCGAAATTTTTGTACCCAGATGAGAAAGCTGGTCTTGAAAGTTTATCTCCAGCCACATGTATCAAATAGGAGGAAAGAAAGAAAAGTTGAAATAATCTATAAAGAAAGGCAAATCAAGGTTTAAAAAGGACAGTAAAATAATGGGAACACTCCTTCCTTTTTAGTAAATGATAAGGTAAGATAAAAAATACTGAGAAAACTTGGAAATACCATGTCATATTTTTAATTCAAATATTTTCCTTAGTGTATTAAGAATTCAGAGCGAGGAAGAATAATAAAGCTATTGTCAACCTGCAGGGAATTCAGGGTATCCTGAACAAAGATGGCAATGTTTTTTCCTGTTACTATTAAACAAGGACAAGTCACAAATTGTTTTAGATCTCTCTCTGACAAGTTAAAAACTGTGTTACAACACCTATTTAAGGACACTGCATTCAGTAAAAACAACTTTAAAGTTTTTATTAACTTTATAGCTCATCACATTTTCTTATGGATGTTAGTTGCATAACACCCTCTCCAGCAGTTAATGGATCTTTATTACCTGAAACAGGGATTTGCATTTGGCACGGAGCTTGTGTCTATGTTAAATGTTGCATAACTTAATAGTCCTTGTTTTTTAAAAGAAGCTTGATTTTTTTCCACTTCTTTTCATTTCAAGGACCAACATCTTATCATCGTCAATATTTCTGAAATGACTACTCCGCGTGACAACACACATTCCTCATTTTTATCCTGGCAAATTGTTTTATAGCTTGATTGTAAGCTCTTTGAAAAAGGAATGTGTATTTGTTAAGCACTTACCACAAAAATTCTTTTCCAAATTTGGTCTTTACTTACAGAGTTCCAGCAAAGCAGTGGTAGAAATTGCTCTGTTTCAGCTCTGTGGAACAACTTTTACATCCTTCTTCTGTTTCACTATTAAGATCTGTAAGCACCCTTCTGTTTTCTTTTAAAGTTTTAAATATACTTTGTCATATCTTTGATAAAAAGTGAACAGAAGGATTAATTATGCAGGAGGTAAAGGATTTCTTCACAGGATGGTAATTCTTATGAGTGACATAAAATTAAAACACCTTGGTTTTTTTTTTCATTTTTAAATAACACAAATCTTGTCCATTTGACTCCTGCTGTTCTGCAGAATATTTAAGTTTCTGGCAGGAAATAAAAGCCCGAAACATTTTGCAATCAAAACTATTAATTTTCAGCCAAACTATGAACATTAGGAAATGCAATTATGTGACCTCCAGGGAACCCTAGGTTAGAATCACATGCTTTAGCCTTTTTTACACGCTGGATTTCATGGCAAGATACAAAGACCTCCCAAGATGTACCTTGAAGCTGCAGGAAGTACACACGATACATTATTGCTTTTCTAGCCAGCCACCTGCAGCCACAGAATGGTGTGGTCACACAAATTACTGAGATAGTTTCAGATGAGACATTAGACTGTTACCATAGCACTAGATATTTTGTTTGTGACTGCTCAGTTCTATCACTAAAAAAAAAATAAATAAAGCCAAGCCAAGCAAACAGACAAGCGAAAGCAAGATCACAAAAAATACATAGAAAGAATAAAAGACACCTAGAAAAAAATTACTGTAAGTCAAGACACTATTAACAGTGTAGAAATTTACTTTTAGAAGGAAAAGATTTCCGACTAGAAAACATGTGAGATGTTCCAAGTTCTTTTCCATGTAAGATAAAGGATCACATTCCCAGGCCACTTTTCTCTTAGATTCATAATAATAATATTTTGAGAATAAAAATAGAGTTTTCCTCTTGCCTTAGTCCCTTTGACCACTGAAGTAGTTCAGTATAGAACTACCAGCATTTGGCAATTGGAGGACCAAAATTCCTGGGAGGATTCCCTGAATATTTTATATGAATTTTAGGCCTAATTTTGTTACCTTTCTAGTAGCCATTAATTCTCTGAAACAGTCAAAAATACACCTACTAACCAGAGAATTTTGCAACTAAATTGGACAGATATTTTCTATCTTTAACAGTAAATGGCAGTATCTTACAAAACCACAATTTCATGCAGAAAATTTTTAAATCAAAATAAACATATATTTTTTTTTGTTGTAGAAGAGTGTAATGACAGCTTTCTTGATTCTTTTCATTATTGCTATGTTTGCAGAAACTTCCAACCCACCTTTTCACCACGTCAGAAGTCGTTAGCATGTGCAGCTCATGGCTGCAGCGATAAAAAACCTTCCCAGCAGACTATTGACAGGCCAAAAACATCTGGGCAAGTATTCATTAAATAGTGTTTTTCAGAAAACTACTTTTTGGGGTGGAAAAATCCCATAAATTCTTCTGTTACTTGTTTTGTTTGCTGTGGGAGAAATAGGGAAAGCCTGAACTTCTAGATATGAATCTATATTTTGCAACTCTGCTTTCAAGTCTATAGTATACATATATATTTGTTAGAACACATTTATATAAAGCATATGCATACAAATACATGTATTTGTATAAACACATTTAAATGCATCTATTTGTTATACAGGTATATAACTCATAACAATGACTTGCCTCAGATCTATAAATATGCTTCTGACATTAATAGATTGAGTTTACAGTATGCTTAGTATGGAATATGCCTTCAATCACTCACATTTTAATTCTCTCTCTGTCTCCTCTTCCCACGTATTTCCACCTCACACAACTGATTTGTGTTTTGACAATTACTCACAGTAAAATTAAGAACCACAATATTGCATTTTAAGGGAAACAGATACATTCATATATGTATAATTTAATTTTCAAATAACATAAGCATGTTTGTGTTACTTAAGCCCTTCTCACCTTTCATTTGCTATGTGGTGGTCTTGAGCCTCTGCTAGATTTCTATGTTTAAAGAGCCATATTATAATTTTTTATGCATCTTAAAATCAACGTAAGTAATACTGTCATGTGCTGAAGCTTTCCTGAAGAGATAAATCAGTAACAAAAAAACAGAGACGAGAACAGTAATCAATTAAAAAACTGTGTGTTTGTATGCAGTGAGGAGCACTATTCAATGTGACATTATTAAATTTTCATACATTAAATTATAGTTGCTGATTTTAGTGATCTAATTGTTGTATTTCTATGAATATAAAATGATCTGTTGCAAGAAAGTTTTATTTGCATTAGTAACAGTACAAAAAGAATGGGTTTTCTTATTTCTAGGTTTGATGTTTGTGAATGGTTTACAGAGAGCTTTAAAATACATCCAGTTCTTTCTAGAAAAAAAACAAGGCTGAGTTCTAACAGAAGTGCTCTCTCCATGTCTTTATGCCCAGTATCTTGTGGTCTTTAAACCATTACAGCATATATCTACATCCTGGCCTTTCAAACTGTTACGCAAATTAGTACTGCTAACCAGCATCACTAACTGCTAGTATGAATTCCTTTAACCATCATATAAACTGAATCTTTTTGTAGCATCCTCTTTCCCATGAAATTCTTAAGCATTTTTGCAATGCAGAGAAGCAATTATCTTAGTTTGAAATACATAACAACTCTAATAAATGCAAAGGAAAAATGTGTTTATTACTGTTTATTACACATTTATTTCAGAAGAAGGCAGCATGGGTAAATTTGCATGAAGTTTTCATGTAGACCAATAAGGTTTATTTAAAGTAGCTATGATGTGAGCTTAAAAATGTTTTTCAATAATGTAAATTTTAAAAAGGCAACTATTATTTTTAAAGTAATTTCTATATTGCATTTATTTATTAGATCACTTATTTTTAGCTAAAAGAAAATTTTGAAATGCAAATAATCAATTCTAATCAGTTTAATCACAGCTTATGATTTGAAAACTTGATGCAATAATCAATACATCCAAATACAATAATATACAAATGAGAGGCAGAGTGAAATTTGTAGTACATGGGTCAATTTACCACTTGCATAAATCTTACATGACTAAATTCTCCTTGACATCTTTATGGTGTGATATTGTCACAATCAGATTGGGTTTACTGTTTGTACTAGGATGTCTGATAAATGTTACTTAAATATTTGTTATATTATGCTTCCTGACCAAGAGTCAATATGTGAGATATTTTGCTGCATTTTAGATGTTCATTGATAACTACTGTAAATTGTCACTACCTTTCATGTAGCAAAATTATCTAAGAAACTTAAAAATTGAAAATCTGTGTATTCTATTGCAGATGTTATACATAACAGCATTTTTTCTGAGACTAATAGCAGTAGATGAGCTTATCTTTATGTGTAATGCTTCACAAAGTACTCTAAAGTTGTTTGAGAAACACTTTCCGAGCTTTATCTACTTAATCAGTATTTCAGAATCGCTAAACACATCAGTGAAGTGCCAGGTCTGCAATGGCATGGAGAAGTGATTTAACAGAACACAGCAACTGCTCTTTTAGCATTTACAGTTATTTTCTAGGAACAGATGAAATATTATGTTATGGAATTAAGAGCTCTTATGCAATAATGCTGAGTTCAACATCAACCAGAGCAGGAAATATTTAAGTTCTTGTATCTAAGTATTCCAAGGTTCTAACATTTCAAGCACCAGGCATAATGATTTGCTTTTTACCTTTCTTAGTAGAGCTAAACTGGGGAAAGAAAAAGAAAAAAAAAAAAGAATCTGCTTAGCAGAAGCCATGTTTCAATTAATAAAGTCCAGTCTGTCTTGGATGTTCTATTTGCACTGAATTGAAAAGATACTATTGTGTTGTGGCTGAATATCTACTTATTCTTATGTGTATTACTTTAAATTTACAAGGGATGTATCACTTTTATGAATGATCTTTATCTTGCTTTGGGCTCTGCTAAGTAACAAAAATATCTTTATATATAATTGTCCATTTTTAGAATTATTGTTGCATTCTAACAGTGAAGTCTGACTTCATGTGATAAATAGATTCAAGTAGATAAGATATGGAATAACTTCCTGAGTTACTATTTGGGAAGACAGCATAATAACTGTTTCCATAAATATTCAAATATAATGGATTTTTAGTGTCACATTTTACTACTCTTTCTGATGAAGTTTTTCATTTTGTGTTTATGAAAGAAAATTGCGGAACATCCCTTGCTCTTAATTTCGCTTGACAGAATAGCCTTTTTCAGAGGGAGTTTCACAATTATTTCTGTAAGAAAAGGGAGTGTACTTGTTCTTTCCAGTGTTTCTAAGAAATGGGAATGACCATAAGAGGTTCAAGGCAGTAAAGCAGGTAAAATGCAATTGTCTCCCCCACGGTGTTTCATTGATGACCTGCTTCTCTTATTGCTTCTGTTTTTCATCTGTGAATGGCCCTGCCTGTTTAGGTAGTGCTACAGTGCTACCTGTTTGCTGCTGCTTTATTTATGGGCAGCTTGTAATTGCTTAGATACCCCAGCCAAGAGCAGAACATTAGGAGCACTATGGAATTGTTAAATAAAAGTAATTTTCTTTGCCGTTGTGCACTTTGAACATAGGGGCTCTCAGTGAACAGCAAAAGCTGTCATTATATGGCTTTAACAAGCGAACCAGAATGCTTGTAATCTTTGAGTGTGACACAGCAATCTTTTCCTGCTTTTAGTAACAAAACCTGTAGGGACACCCCCAACTTCATCTCGTCAGTATTCCAATGTTTACTAACCATTCAAAGATTTACTAACATTTTGAAAGCCAAGAAATTCCATTCATATACTAAAATAATAGGGTCCCAATTACGAACATGTTTTAAGATTTAAAATGCACAGTCAGTATTCTTAAAGATACTGGAAATATTAAAGATGTCTTTAAACACTCCATTAAAAAAATTAAAAAAATAAACAAAACTCTTTTCTCCACCAGGGTGGAGGTGTTTCTTTTTTCTCTCCTTCAGTGCTGATGACAGTTATATAATGTATGCAGGTTTATGAGAGAATTAGAAGAAAGGGGGAGGAAGAAAAAGAGTTCATTTAGAACTTCAGACTTCAAAACTGAGCAAAGCCAAATAATAGCATAATATTAGTAATCCTGAAAATAATACTGTGTTAGTTTGTTCTTCCTATCTAAAGTTTCATCTAATATACATTAAATCACTGTCTGTTTACCCAAGGAGAAACATTATCTCATTTGCAATTGTCTCCAAGTGGGGGAAGGCTGAGGGGAAAAGCTGTTTGCCAAATGCAGCCGTTTGAATATCCATGTGTTGCAACTTAACCACGTTCTCTAGCTTTTAAACTGTTCCTACGTACATGCCTACATATCACAACAGAGGAAAATTTCTTAAAATAAGAAACTGATTTCTAAACTATGGTGGGCTTTTTTCCTACATGAATCTGACTTTTAGAGTTTAGAAGCTGTTACGCCTGAAGTCTGAAAGGAAAAATAGATTGTTTCTGCAGGCTGTCACAGTTTCCTATTTATGGTGGCATATCACTTTACTACTCCTGCTGACGACCCACCTGTCTCCGTTGCTCTGAATCGACACTGCAGGACTCAGCACCTACTGTTAGCCACTAAGAAGTACTCCCTAAGGCAGGAAAGAGGCAGCAAGCCAAAAACAACATTCACAGACAGTTAATGAATGCAGAAATTAAAGCAAACAAATAAACAAAAAATACCCTGGAAACCCAGAAAAGCAATTAAATTGTATGATAAAGAATACAAGATAGAGTTGCAATACAGACTGATAGAAAGAACAGAAACAAAATAATTTTATATGGCACTGGATTAGTTCTCGGTCGTATTATAATTTGCATAATTTATTGTTTTACTCTCGTCTCTCACTAGCCTAATTTATGCCCTCAGTCTTCATGTAAAATCTATTGAGTGGAAATCAATTCTTCAACTCTTGAGTTTGTTTGTGAACATCAGATGGAACGTTAGGAAGACAACTCCTTTTTTGTACAAAATTTTTACCCAGAAGCAGAAGGTACTTCTGAGGTTCATAAGTTCCACTCTTGTCAATTTCCCCTATAAAGTGATACCCTGAGATAAAAAAGAAAGAAAGAAAAAAAAATTTAAAAATCATTATCTATTCTAGGGGTTTTTAAGCACAATCTGATTTAGCACAGATGTATGATCTGGCACACTGACTTTTGGAGCAGCTTAAAAGATTTCTCTTGATTTCAGCAGGAGTTTGAGTCACCTATCAGCACAGTACAGAATTCTAATATTACCTGAATGGTAGGGGGAAAAATCATGTTTATTAAGGTTCTCAGCTCAGCAAGAGCTCCGCAGGAGATGGGCGTCATTCATTCTCAGGCTGATTAGGAGTATTTTGCTTTCCTCCCAGCTCCTGCTGAACTAGAATATAGTGAGAATTAGGAGCCATCATCTGTAGTAGGAAGGGTATTCCAGCTCTTCCTAGTTTTGAAGCTTCTCTGGAGCTCTAGAGATGTTTCACTTGTGAGAGATGAGGACATCTTCATCTTAATGAGTTTTGCACACTGTGGAATCTGTGAGCTAGAGCTTTCGGGTCTGCACCTGACTGGTGGATGCCAACATGTTTCAGGGTTTATTGAGTTCAGGCTCTTCACAGCCAGATCCCACTGGCTCCTGCAAAAGTTATGGCCATTACTTTTCATCAGTGACAGTCTTGTCTAGCTTCTGCTGTGAAGATCTTAGCTGCTGCTAGGAACGAGACTGCCTGCAGAGGTCCAGCAGAAATTCAGCTGGAGTAATCCATCTTACTGATGTGCTGCTGATATGCATATTCAGTAATTTACTACAGAAGTGTCGGTGTGTTAACTCTCTAAAGAGTTGCCCACCATCCATTGCAACACACTGCTTTACTATGCACTGAAGGTACAGAAGATCAATCAGGATGTGAAAAATAATTGAAGTGAGGTAATAGCATATGTTTTAGTGGGATTGATCATGAATAATGTTGAGTTTATTTCTCTGCCTACATCCATGTTATATAACAGAGCCTTGGGACTGGGCCAAGTCAGTGTACTGCTATTTCATCCAAGCTAGAGTATACTTAGGTATGCATGTCATCAGTACAAAAGCAAGCATTGGACTTGCCTTTTGCAGCACTAGTGATAATCATTGCTCAGATTAGTTCCTGAACTGAGCTTCTTTTTGGCTACTGTTTTTGGCAGAATGTGGAAGGAACTAATACGTACATGGTCACTAATACACATATAAGAGTCCACTTTACATCTGAGCAGCTTACTATACTACTGTTATGCTTAACTTCGTGCCGCTGGTGAAGCAGAGCAGAGAACAGAAATCATGTTGTTTCTCTTACTGGAAAGCAGAAACTAACAGAACCTATTCCTGGTTTAAAATTAAAAAAGAAAACCCAAATCCCAAAACGCCAGCAAACTTGGCTCTTTGCTTTGGTTTTACGGGGGAGAAAAGCTCTAGGCTGTTAGCTACTGCAAGCTAAGCATTGAAGAAAGAACTCACGTGGTGAACCACCACTCTCCTTTGGGATAAGTACCCTTAATTGCATCTTCTCAGTTAATAGTAAAGACAAAACCTGATATTAGTCTTCTCCTTTATCCAGGTGGCCACATGGAGAGATATTTGGCTCACATGGAAGAAGGAGCTAATAGCTGCTCCTTTCCAGGAAAATAAAGGGAGATCAGAGCAGCTCAGGCTCAGCTGGGAAGTGGTAATTAATCATAAGAGGAAGCAGGGAATAACTTTTTATCCTGGTTCTTGTCTGTGACTCACCATTGCATTCATACTGACTGTAGAGTAAGGTCTGACTATCCTAGAAGAGCTGAAGTATTCTGAAATGTGGAAGTTTCATATTGCCATGGTACAGCAAATAAACCATTGAAAAAGCTTGGGCCCAGGGTGGTCCAAATCTGCAGTTCAGGCATGAGCTCTGTCACCCCTTTTCTTCTCCAGTGTGGAGCTTGCTGGGCCCAAAGTATATAAAGAGCTGATGCATAACTTGTTCTGCTCCTGCTCTGTTTGTCCTGTGCCTGATTCTCTAAATGCAAAGTAAATTTCTAGTGTCCGTCTGTTTGTTTATAAGATTCCTTGGCGGTAGCTGTCCTATGAAGACAACCTTCCCATACAGAAACCTTCTGAAATTAATAGGAAATTCAGTTTTTGTACTCTGTATTCAGCTATTATAAATTATTTCTTCTATTACTACTATTACTTAAAATGTCCTACAATCTGTTTCAGTGCTCTAAATAGCTGAATTTGAATCTGATTTTTATGAATGTAACTTTTTAATAACCACAGAAATTAGCTTCTTTCTAACTTCTAAATTTCTAACATGAGTGTGACATGATAACAGCAACATTAGAAAATATTGGGTAATTTTCAAGATGCAATTGGAAGAACTGGGGGCATGACTGTATACACTTGTTTATAACTTTGAGAAGCAGCAAAATCTGTAGAGCGCATGGTTATACAGGTCCTTAGAAACCTTTGAAAAACATCAGTAAGATCCAAACAAATTGAGTCAGGGGGAGGGTACAAATGGAATTCTAGTTCTCTGTTGTTAGCTATTATATAATGCACATTGAGGAGAAGAAAAATATAAAGTAAAATAAGACTATCACTACTACTTTTCAATAAGCTAAAACCACTCAGATGAGGTCTCGGGCATGATTATATAGATACAGAGCTGTGTCCATCACTCAACAAGTTCCAGTGACGCTACAACATACTTCTGGTAGGTACCATAGTTATGGGGCTTCTGTGATGGTTCCTAAATACAAAATTCCCCACAGCACATGAGAGTCTTAAGACCGACTTTGTCAGTGGTGAATCAGTTTTGTACTGGCACAGTGCTACAGAATTTGCTGTATTAAAATAATGAACCAAGATTATAGTAATGACTTGTTCAATCCAGCATGCATTTGCCAGTCCATTTACACCATGCATTCTCCGAGCTTCTATAGTCACACTAAATACATTGTCATTGCCTTAAAAAATAATGGCAGCAAGGATAGACAAAATGGTTCTGAGAGTCAGCTGTTCCTAATGCATATTGATTGCAAATGCCGATTTGTGAGGGGGAGCAGTGTGTAGCGAGCTAGGCAGAAGGAAAAAAGAGAAACAGTGAAGAATCTGAAACAGAATCAAACTGACATTTAAATCAGTGATAGTCAGATCAATGACTGCTGAAGCTTTCCTACAAAAGAGAAATTTTCTACCTCCCCATATACACAAATTACATGACAGCAACCTACAGGTTTTAAAGAGAAGCTATTTCAGGTAGCTCCCACTTAATGGCTCTTATCCCACACATTGTTTCTGCATACAAATATTTTATGGTGTTTCTGTTAGAAATCAACAGCTCAATGGTCCATTCAGAGAAACAAAAATCAAAAATTAATTAATCCAGTAAAGGCAGCTTCTAAATAGCATGGGACAGGTATTAAACACTGTTTGTCATGTATTTGCTGGAGATGTTGCAGTCTCCAAGTCTGTCTGGCATGCATTATAGTTCCCCAGTTGCAGTAAATCAACAAAGTCAGATTCACAGACATCCTTTGGTGATGATGTTTTAATTTACATGAGAATATTTGGCAAAAGTATATGAGTTTCTCAGTGAGACTTTTCAAAAATGGATTCCATGTCCTACCACATGCAAGCGATGAATACATTGTTTTTCATTTTAGAGATGTAGTTTGTGCTGTTAGCTTGCCATTGGAAGCATTGCAAAAAGGATAAAGTTTCTTTAGAGTGAGAAAACAGGTTTGTAAATGAGAAGCTGAAAGCATTGCCTATGTACTGGGCATGGCTATGTGATGCTTTGCTCTGGGATGCCTCTCATGGATTTGATATTTCACAATATGATGTCTTGGTAATACATTGCAGATGTGTTCTGAAAAAGTTGTGCAACATCTGATATGCGATTGCTTATGTCAAGCGTTGCAGGCCTCCAACTAATCTCCACAAAGCTGTAGGCTTGTGGTTCACATGTGAATTTAAATCTGATTAAAGAACACAACTCTAGGCATCAAATAAGGAGAGAAAGCTTTAAATTTCATTTGAATGACCTCTTGCTTAGAACTGCACTAGAGAAACTTCTCCCAAATTGTTGTAATTCTGAGTTAGTAAGCAACTTGGTATGCCAGCCAGTAAGACTCAGGTTTTCCAAAATCAATACTGCAGTTATTGAGTAATTATAGTACTTGCCTGGGAAGATGGACACTGTGATATTTGTTCAGGAGCTGATGAGTGATAATGGTGCTCAATGAAAGACCATAATTGAAAACAAAATGATCTTAATGCAGTTGACTGACACAAGACCATAGTCTTTAAATCAAAACACACTTTTTCTTTTTGATTATCAATATATTAGTTTAAAAATAGCAACGAGCAGCAAGACTTTTAGAGGGTAATATATATACCACTTGCACTTCTTCAGATCATCAATACTCTTTAAATGCTAATGCTCTTAGAGAAGCATTTCTCACTCAAGGCATTCTTACAGGCTATTACCAATCAGAAATAAGAGGAAGTGTCTGCATTTCCTTTGAAAGCTAAGAAAGTTAAACTTTGCCAATTCACCCTTTCACTCTTCTGTCACTTCTAGCAAGTACTTACTTAACATATGTCATTAGTCAGTGAGGCACGCATAGCATGCATTCCTCATCCTTCTGCTGCCACATATACACCCTGCAGAGTTTGTCTTGACTTCATGGAATTGCTGCAAGTTCATCAGCAAACATTCCCAGTCACTGAGCAAAACATGATGTTAGAACATTCAAAAAATACTTCAAAATCACTTAGTATTGTAGACTTTGGTAATACAGTCATAGTCTCCTCAGGAGGACGAGAACGTCACCTAAAAACATGGGAGTAGGGAAAGACATGATTTGCCACTCTGGTTCCATGGTATTTCCCCACTCTCAACTAAAGCCTTAAGTCAGCAATCAAGCATTAATTCTGTGAATTTAATTCCATGTTGGGCAAAAGAGTATGTAATGATGACGGCCCTCTCTGAAACCTCAGCATGATGATAAGAATTCAAAAAGGGGCAGCTGAGTTTTTGGACCACTCACTGCTGAGTGCATTTCAGAATCAAAATATTCTAGTTCCTGATGTAAAATGTTGACGACATGGTGAAATAATTGTGGTTTTATTTTAAATTAAAATTTAGATTGTTCATGGGGAAAAGAATCCTAAGTCATGCAATTTGGAAGATCTCATACACATTTCATTAATACTGCTTTTTCTGTGATGAAGTATAGGCAAGTTTTTAACCATTACACCATATTTTTTATTTATGTTGCCTCCAAACATTAGTAGACCATTTGCCAATGCTTAGTGCTTGAAAAGTGAAAAAAGGCAAAAAGGCTGGCTGAAGCACTGACCAAAGTGAGGTGTTAGCAAGAGTGACTAATTCATGAACCTCTTGACAAGGCAGAAGTGGCAACGTACCAGCATGAGGACGACCAGAGAAAACAGGTGTGCAATTTTTTGCGACAGGAAAAAGGTTATATTGGATGAAGTGCATAATGACCTAGATTAATGAAAGGTAAAAATGTTTGGTTTTGTTCATGTTTGAGTCAGAATTAAAAAATGTTTAGTGCTTTAAATTCTGAACACCAGGACAAGAGGTTTTTTATCCCATCTCTAAAATTTAAGCATAGATAATAAGAATTCCCTCTAATGAAATCCAATTTTTTTCCAAAGGCAGTGGTTTGTTATGAAATTTAATTTCTTAATTGCCCATGAAAATATAAATTCTCATCTAAAACTGAAGAGTAATCAAGTAACTAGTAAGCAACATACACCAGAAGTAGTATATTGTGTAGTAGAACTACAAATGTGTCCAATTACCTAGAAATTACAATTGTATGTTCCACTTCTAAGGGTGATGCTTGTATTGTCCAATAATGCTGTTAGTGTGTGATTCACCTAGAATAATTGCGACTTCTAGGATTAAAATTTTGTGTGATACATCATGGGATACAAATTAATGCACTGCATCAAGCTTTAAACTCAAGCTACAGATTTTATAGTACGCACAGCAATGAAAAGAGCTTATATAAAGATGCCAAATGAAGTTTCTCAAGCCCACTGGTCTGTTGAACATATATGCTCTGATCATTAATTAAATTCACATAAATATGCATATATGTACATATTCATATATATACATGCATATTTATGAACATCTTTATGTTTGCTGCTTTATTTTAGTTTAGGGCTATTCCAAACATTCTTTTCTGACAATGAAAAGTTTTCTTCTTTCAACATTTTATTTCTTTTATTCCATCTAGTCCTAGATGTCTTCTTAACAAATAATCTGGAAATTATACTGGAAAAATTTTCTTTTTAAATAGAAAATTTTTTCATATTCAAACAACAAAGGTAATTAAAAATTATCTTGCAAATTTTTCAGGTTTACCTGAATATGTTTTTGTTTCAGTGAATTTTTAATAAGAAAATTCCTGTCTTTCTTGTAAATGGACAAGGAGAATAAAAATGCAAAATGCTAATCTATCTCTTTACCATTTCAATAACAGAATATATAACCTGAAATCTTGATTAAATATTATGTAACAGTTATTTCTTCATCTGTAATTTTATTAGTTTACCATCAAACTGCACACTTGGGTGAAATTCTTCATAAAAGACAGAAATTTCTTTGCTAAAGAGTATTCTTTTTGCCAAGAATTAAGCTTTGCTCAAGTAATTTTATTATACAAATAATAATAATATTCTGAACAGTGTACTGATTTGGTTAGCCTAACTGTTTAGTTGGATCTAGAATATAGATCTTACATAAATTTTCAATGTATTGTTAACCTTCATGAAGGAAATTAGAGAACTGGTGAATGAGTTGTATGGTAAACAACCAATCTGTAGCTCAAGCCAGAGCTTACAGAAGCAGTAGGCATTAAGTTTGCATTAGTCATTCTGGGCGCCAGACAGATGAGGAAATTACAAGCCCCAACCTTGTTATAATGGCTTGACTAATCGACATTGTTGCACGTATTCCAGTAAACTCCAAACCTTTCACGCAGTGTGAAAAGAGAGTTAAAGACTTACGAAAGTCAAGAATCTGTGACTTGCTAAAAATGTACTTGGGTGAAAAATGCTTCTTTCTATGCAGACTAGGCAACTGAATGGGACAAGGACCCTTAAAAACCATAAAGGTCTGGGGTCCTGTCCCAAGAGGGAGAGAACAAGAGTGTAGCTGGAATACAGCAGAAGAGGTACTCTGGAGTGGAGAATAGGTTGGGGCTGGTGGCCTCTGCAAATTCCCAACTCTGCTGTCAACAAGCTCAAACATGGATGAAATAAGCAGCATGGATATCGAACTGCTGCTTGTTTGTTGCCCTAGACAGGTATCTCCTTTGCATTTGACAACATGATTGCCAGCAATGCCAGATACACTCTCACTGTCTTGCCAGACTTAGCACCCCAAGGGTGTCTGTGCTTGTGCTGTAACTGAGAGGTCAGTGATGTCCTATGGTCTGCTCCTGATGCGAGCACAGAGGGGGGTGGCTCCTCAGCCTGCCCCTCCCCAACACTTCTCTCCTCACCTTGTGCATGGTAGGAAGGCAGCTCAGTAATCTAAAGGGATGGTCTAAATTCCAAGAAGGCAACCTGCCCGTTCTAACAGCTTGATTTTTAGCAGATATGTGTCTGTCCCTTCTGACAAGAAGCTACAGGAGAGTCATATGGCTATACATCCTAAAACCTCCTTGGATACTCATTGTCAATGGTAAAATTAAGTATGGTACATATTGTATGCATGTATAACATTATGGAAAAAAACATGAGGAAAGGGTTCCCAAATTAGAAAGCTATTATTTCTCTTAGTGCTTTTTCCCTCAATGGTTTCTTTGTGGTTATACAAGACCATTATTTTTTCTCAATATCTCAATATATTTCCTCTCAATTCTGCAGTAACAAACTGATCCTTTTTTCTAAACTCATCTAGACCAGAAGACCCTAGGGCTGTGCTTTTTTTTAATATGAAAATCAACTGAAAAATTGCTGTAGTAGTTACATCTAACAGAAACAAGCATTTTATTCATATGTTTATATTGTTTATCTTTACTGAAATAAATATATGATCTATGTATTATCAAATAGCAATATTTTGTTCTCATGGAAGGTACTTGTATTTTATTTTTAACCTAGCTAAAATTAGAAGACAAAGCCAGGTGGAAGATGATGTTTTTTTCTCTGGGTAGGTCAGTGGACGGGGAACAAGACTTGGGATACCCCTTTCTGCTGGAGGAAGCCAAACTTGGTCTCCCGTGTGCATTTTCTAATACATTAGAAAGAGTAAGATGTTCACAGCCAATACATGCAAAAACTTAATCTAGTTAGTAACCCAAAAAGAGTGACCAGATAACCTTGAGAGGGCCCTTCCATTCTCAGCCTTTTTTTTTTGATTCTGTGATTTTATATCCTGTACAGGAGAGTTGTAGTTCTGGACATGTGAGCTCCAGTTCCTTTCATTTTCCTTTTTCTTTCACTTCCTTTATAGACTATTAGTCAATAGGTCACACACTTGAAAAATTGTTAATATGAGTTAAAGTCCTTTTAAGAGACAGAAGAAAAGAATTTGAATTTACACACCTTGGATGAGCCACCCTGGCCTTGAGCTTGTTGCATGAAAGATGGAATAGTTCTTGATTTCGGAGTGAACTTTGTTTTCCTCACTTCCAGGTGGCTGTTTTTCAGCTGAAGTTATGCAGGGAGCTGTAATCAAAATACACAGTTAATTTTAAGTCACCATAAATTGCTCTATTCATTTAGTAACCTGTTTGCCAAAATGTTGTTAATGATCAATTTGACCAGCTCCAGACTAATTTCTCATACATTTTAGGGTTTCCATGTGCACGGTCTCATGCACCTGTTTTGAATTGTACAAAAACTTACAGATGGTATCTTCTATTGATTTATAAAGAAAATCAGAGCTTATAGATCACTTGTATTTTGTGTATATTATTTAACATATTTATATTTTTATGTATATACATCATATACATCTTATAGCATGTTTTCTGCCAAAGAAAACAATTCAGAAAATAATACATATGATTAGTATCCCAGAGTTTATTATCAGTAGTATGACTTTTATAAAGTTAATTATGTCAAAAATTGTGTAAAACAGGGTTAATCATTTTATGTTACACCAATTCAATTTTCTCTAATGACAAAATAGTACACTTCTGTGGGCTTTTTTTCTGATGCTTTAATATTGAAAATCCATAAAGCTGTTTTGACAGATGAACAACACAATTTTGTAACAGAATGGAAAATTTTAGAAACTGAATAGCTGATAAGAGATGAGTGGAACCAGGGAGGATTGATGTTATAGCTGAAGGCAGCATTAGAGATTAGGTACTCATTTGGCTTTTCAGAAGGCCTGGTGACTCATTCCACATAAATGAAGTTTGTGATATGTAATGAAATGCTTTCTATCTTCACTGCAAGCAAATTAGCAGGTATTTTGTGGGAAGAATATTAATGTTATCTTGAATTTGTTTCAGAGCAGGAACACATTAACAGAGGAGATTTGAAAAGAATTTTACTTTTATAATGTCAGGTGCTGAAAGCTTTAAAACAAGGTCACCTTTGTAAAGTAATGAGAGAAAATTAGGTTATAAACAAGCCATGCCTAAAAATATATTCACTCTGTTTCACTGACCAAATATAATACTGTGTTGTCCCAAATTGTGGATTTTCTTTACCAAGAATGATAGTCAAATGTCCAGAGTGGAATCTGCAAAGTTAAGCTATTAGAAAGCCATGGTTGGTGAAGGAGAAGGTATAAGCATCTCAGTGGGCAGAGTCATTTTATTCCATTAAGGGAGAAAACCAGACAGGCTGTTTTACAGTTTTTTCTGTTCCACATAGTAAAACAACAGACTATGTGAAGACACTACGTCTTTTCTTTTTCTTTTTTTTTCTTTTTTTTTTTTTTTTTAATCCCAGCAGAGCAGGAGTGAACAGGAACTCGGATATATTTGATAAAAATAGTGATAGAGGAAATTAGAGCATATGAGAGATACAGACAATCAGTATACCAAAAGAGCAAGATAAGCAAGACAGAGGAGTTAAAAATGCCACCTTTATTCTTTATTTGAAAACAAGACAGATATGAAATAAGACTGTACATTTGCAAAGGTTGGATTAAATGGGACAACTGGCCAAAGAGGAGGCCATGGTTAGTAAATTAACAATGCTTCCTTAGAGAGGACTGGATTGCTTTATGGGTGGTTTCTGAATTAGGCACAATAAAGTATTAGGGTGAGAAAATTAAATATATATATACATGTGCGTGTGTGTCTGTGTGTACACGTAAAGATAACATAATGGAGATTATTTAGGAAGAAATGCTGAACATGAGGAATTAATAGCTAGATATGAAGACACACATAGTGAGATAGAAAATTGAACTTCAAGGCAACCTGAAAAAGGTAGATAAAGAAACACATTTGATGATAAAAAAACTGGTCTTGCAACCTTGTAATCTTAACTTACTCTCATGATGACTTTTGGTAACAGTGGAAGTACTTCTAAGTAGGAAGCATATTTTTAAACGTGGTACAAGACTTTTTCATCCCTCTTGGTTTATGAAAGGCCCATAAAGATCAGAGATTTCTCTTAGTTATTCAATTTAAATTTAAGTAGATCTTCAACATCATTTTTTCAACATGTGTTTATAAAAACCCTGCAAACCTTACATAAACACAAAAAATACCACATATCTCCTCATTAAATCAGTGGTTTGCATCTTTGCAGCCCCCAAACATCTCTGGATCAATGCAATTTACCATGAGATCAAGGATCTAAAAAGAAAATGGCTGTAATTTTTTTTTAATATTTGGCTGAACTTTCTTTATCAAAATATTTTTATTTTACCTTTGCAATTTAGTAGGTGGTCAAGTAGAAGTTTGTGCTGGTTGGGACAAGCTAAAGTGAAGTGAACTTTCCTGTTAACTTCAGTAATTACTTTAGAAATGCTATTCAGGACACAACATTTTATTATCCACTTTCTCTAAAATGTAGTTCACCTCCTTTGAAACAGTTTATAAACATAACAACTTGGAATTTTTGATAAAGAAAACACCAGGGAATTTAATAATGTTTGTCTACCACACATTGGTGAAATAAATCTTGTTCAGTTAATGTTTCTGAAAGACCTTAAGGGCTTTTGATGAGGTGCTTATTACTTCTTGAGCATGCCCTTATAATTAAATATTGTGCTTTATAACTTCTTCTGGGGTGCACTGACAGAGCACCAATGAAACTAACACTGATGCAGATCTAAATAAAGATCTTCTAAGGTATATTTAATACTAATTATCAATAAATAACCTGAGGAGTCTAGGTAAATAAATAGCATAGTGTTAACGGTTTCAAGGGAGAAAGTCATATCAGGAGGAAAAAAAAAAAAAAAGCCAGAAAATATGGCTTTATTTTGCATCACTCTCCCAGATAAAAGCATAACATTTTAACCAAAGGCCAAATCTATGGATCAAGAGTCTCAAGGAAAAAAAATCTATGATCACCAATTGTTTTCTGAGTAACATGCATTTAAATTTGTCAGAGCATTGCTTTCAGGTAAACACAGAGTACATCCAAGTATGTGATAAAATGGAGAAGGAGAAAGGAGGTTTAATACACATTTCCATAGGTTCACCGCATGTAAAAGATATCCCTGAACATGGCACAAAAGCCAAGACTATGTGTTTCTGACTTAACACTTGTGGTCACTGATTTTAAAGCAAAAATAAAAGTCTCGCCCTGTCAGAGAGAATGCATTTTTCTTAGGACAACCAAGTTGTAAGATAAATTAAAGACAAGGGGAGATGAAGAAAAGGTTTCTTTACCAATATATTGTAAGTTTGCCAAAATAGACCCATGAGATCTGTCTATAGTTGTATAAATGATATTTTAAGATCCTGCGTTTAAAATTTCACTGAATGCAGTTATTCAAATATAAAAGCTGTGCATGTCTTCCCTCTCACAGTAAGAAAAGGGGAGGGATGAAAAAAAGTTGAAATAAAGAGGGGCACTTCTGTACAGCAAAGGTCTACATTTACACAGAATTTGTATCTTTTTCTATAATAGTCTGAATGTGTTTTCACTTAGGTTTGAAAATCACATTACAGTGAAGAAAGTGCTTTGTGTATTGATATGCTCTCCCATAATATAATATTGCCTAGTGGCCTGACCACACTGATAGCTCAGACTTTATTTTATATTCTCATTGGAGATTCTGAAATTGGTCCAAGGGAGCATCAGCTACTGCAGAGATTTTTGGGTGTTGTAGTCACGTAGAACTTCCAAATAGGAGTGGCCTGTGCCGTGCAAGCATCAGAGAAGCATCAAAATCTACACGTATTCAGAGCTAGCTAACAGCGTTGGTTTCCAGGTGTTTATTTAATGTGGATTACTCATTCTGTAGCCTCAGCCTATCTTTCAGAATCCACATCTCTCTCTCCCAACCCTAAGAAATGGTTTGATTACAATGGCAGAGAGAGAAATGCAAGATTCTGAAGGATTTTTGAGCTCTCACAAGTAAGAAAATGTTTTCCAGTGCTCAGACTGAATTCAGTCAAGTCTTCAGTTATCAGCACATCCTACTTAATATCTGTTTTGAAGTAGTTCTTCATTAACACTGTGTAAAGTGATATTACTTGGAAATGAATGTAGAATGTTTAGGTTAACCTATAGCTAAATTTAGTCCTTTGTATCTAAAGCTTTATTACTGTAATTTTCTCTTCAAGTTCATGCATGTGCAGGGCAAAAAACTCAAACTTTTAGTCAATTGATCTTGTGGCTGATAATTTTCAACACTGCCAGCCTGAAATTTAAATGCAAATCATTTGTGACTCTTCATTGTTGATGATTCTTCTATGCCATGAACAACCTTTGTTTGCTTTATAAATTATCAGTGAAGACTGCTATTTAGTAGGGGAATGAGGGGATGCTCAGGGTTTACATTTGCAGATCTTCATTTGGTGATTGAAGGTCATATTAACTCATCTACTCACCCTATGCTTGAGAATGCCCAAACTTTGGAAGTTCACCCATTAAACACATAAAATAAAAGATTAAAATGTTCATAAAAAACTGCGTATTGTCATTTCCATGGACAAATATTAATGATTCTTATTACTGAAACCAAATTGCATTATTTCACTCTTAAAATAAATGAATTAGTAAAAATGACACTATAAATAAGATGCCATATTCTAGAAAATGAGAAAATTATTAAGCTATGATAACTAGAAAATTATTAAGCTATGATTAAAACTATTTTAATGCATCTACTTTGTGATACTAAGTTTCTGAAAGGTTTTAGTTTGTACTTTTATTTTGTTTTCTTGTAGTTTTATGAGGAAGAGTACTGAACATCAACAGGAATTACAGGAAAGTTTGCTAAACTCTGTTTAAAATGAAACTGTGCTAAATTTTTTGGCCTGTAAAATCAAATGCTTGTAAAATACATCAGCGTCTCAGTGAAGCAAATTATATGGCAATTGGTAAAGCTTCCTTTACTCAATAAAGCAGATTGTAATATCCATGAGTACAAATCCTTGCTGGTACTCAGTACTGCAGAGAAAGTGGTTTTTATGGCTCCTAAGCATCCCTGTGGATGGAGTTCAATATTCTGTGAAAGATCCTTTTTCCATCTACAACATCTGGTCTTTGACCAGTGTTTGAACTTCAACTGAGCTTAAAGGTGTTTTGTTTGCCAGTATAGTCTGTGCATTGTCAGCTTCTGACTAATACCTCTGCAAAGTACTCTTGCAAATTTAGGATAAAAATAATATTAAAATATCCAAATTATTAATTTTTAACATTCTTTAGAACTGTTTTCATTGGCAGAAATGGCAGTGCTGGTTTTGCTCATTAGCAATGAATGTCTATGTTAGCAATTACACCATCACAGTTATGACCAAAGCTCTGGGCAGCTTTCATGACTGAAACAACAGAATGGGTCTGGTGGTCTGAATATTCTTTCTAGAACCAGAATACTATTCTAGTTTTAACTTGCTGGTTTCATATGGCCCTATAATAGTACTATACAAACATAATTTTTGAGTAAAACCAGAAAAACTAATCAGAGAGTGAGAAATATTTGTGCTAAAGTCCAGATTCTATTGCTCTTATTTGTGCAAAGCGATCCTGTACTATGAAAGTTGTTTCAGTGGGTTTCACTGAAATTACCAGAAACAAACAAATATTTCGTATTTCTTTCTCACTTCATATTTTTTCTTTTCTCTATTGAGAAAATACAAGTCACTTATTGATACCAAGAAGCTGTAGAGAATGATACTGAGAAAAGAAAAAAAGAAAATATATTTAGATCTAGTAAGCAAACTGGTGACATTTAGGAAACCTAGATAATAAATTTGTTTTCCAGTAGTGGTACTTAGTTCTTCTTGCACAATAAAGACAAATATTCAAACATAAATAAACATTGTGGCCTGGACTCTTAAACATGCTAAACACTAGGCTAGTTTGGATTTATGCCAGCTTGGCTGCTTTTTATATTTTCCAAGTTTGGGGCATCCACAGCTGCTCATTTGAGTCAGCAGAGGAAAGAATGGACAAAAGTAGAAACTAGGTCTCTCAAGTCACACATATATCTTTCTAAATGTTTTCCCTGGTGAGGAGTTTATCAGGTTGTAAATACCTATATTTAGGAAATGTTATTGCTAGCATTAATATTTCTTATGTGATGATAAAAATATGAATGATGAGTTTATTACCGAGTTCTAGCAATGTTCCTGTCCTGAAGAGTTCTAAGTTGGAGCTTATTCTAGATGTCACGGAATACAGCAAAGCGAAATCTCACAACAGACACAGCTAAAGAAATTTTCCATCTAGATATATTTGTATTACAAAATGACACACCAAAAACAGAGCTTACATTTACTACCAGAGATTAAGAAGTTATTCAAAAGATGAAATAGATATCCATAAAAATGCATTTCTTTTCCATATTCAGAATTCTTATATTTGATGACTTTGTCAAAACAAAAAATCTGACACTCCATCAATCTGCATATGTAACTGCAGGACACCTAGATTCCCCTAAAATTAACTGTATAAACTGGCAGTCATTTATCTAACATCATATAATTTTCTCATTCTTCTTTCCTTTATAGATTCTTCTGTTTTCTGTTTTCTGTTTTTTAATTTTTTTTATTTTACTGTGAAAACTAAGTCAGGTATTCCAGTGAAAGTGTGCTTTGAAACTAGTTTGAGAATACTTTGCAGAGAATTAGAATGTTCATAGGTGACCTTCAGATAGGGAAGAGATTGCTCCTGTGTTTTTCTTTATGGCATTTCTTTTTCTTTTTTTCTTAAAATTAAATGCTATTACAAACTGAAATAAATAGAGGATTAAAGCCACTGGAGGCCCAAACCTAATTTACAGTATATTTTTGTAATTAATATCTCTCTATTCAGAACATGAATCCATTTGGTTATGTAATGTTAGAGTGAAATTCTTCAGCAAAGCATTTTAAAACAACATTGTGATATTGAATTGATGTCCATATTAAATAAGAAAGTATAAAGATAACTTCTGGGGATAAAGGTGGCTTATTTTACAGCTGTATATTGGTGTCCCTCAGGGTTTCATGGGTAGATCAGTCAGTATCTCTATCTGACAACTGGATAGCAAATCCTACCAGTGTGCTTAACATTGTGCATATAACGAAGAGTTTCATTTGACTTCTGTGCTTTCTGAACACATAAAATGTCAGGGCTGTGCTAATTGTGCGTGCAATAAATATTTTCATGTGCAGGCCATTTTCCAGACATAGCATTAAAAATTAACCAATTACACTCTATCCCCTTAAGATTACTCTACCACGCATCCAGCAGCAGTCATGACACTGAATCCTAGTACTAGCAGTCAAATTGGGATTTTAACTCAGTGAGTTGTTATGGCATATTTCCAGGACATGATCGTGGGACAGCTGTTTTCTTCCGTAACAAGGTGAATTATAGCAGACAGTGAAGCCAACAAACCTCTTAGCATTTGAGTAGGGTGCTCTCTGCCAACCAGGGAGCAGGCATTGACAGGATTTGGCTTTGGAAGGACTGGCATTTGTTCCATTGCTTTCATTTGCCAACAACAATCATTATATAGAATGGTCGAGTGGTGCCTCCTGTAGGGACATGAGATTACAGTGAGAGATAAGTAACAACAGAAAATATATTAGTGTTCTCCTTTGAAAAATCCCATTTGTTTAGATGATATTTTCTACATATACGGCTGAAATATAGTTCATGAATCTAGGTGAACCCTGAAATGCTTACAATTAAGTATCTGATTATCAGGAAAGAATAATGCAGTCTCTTCTGAAATACATCTAATTTGGAGAAGCCACTTTCTGAGGTGCTTCTCATGGAGTTATTATAAAAATGTCCTAAGTATTTCATGCATTTCTGAGAATGCAGACGGTATTATCATTGGCTGTGGGTTCATTTAAATCTTTTAGGCCACACTCAAAATTGTCTCTACATCTAGTGTGATAAGTACAAACTTAATCTACTCTATATCCTCCAATGATAAAAGTTACTAGGAATCATATTACTTGTATTCTTGTTCCATAAATATAAAATGAATGCTCCATCTAGATTACAACACCAAGTCAAGTCATAAACTCTTATTTGTTAAGCAGAGAGGTACCAAAATAGTACACAAATCCCTAAAAATTATCATCTTTATCATTGTTTTATGTGTTTAATAATTGTGCCCTAACCAGAAAGACTGGTGTCTTTTGATTGTTTCTTATTTAGGCTGTCTCCTTTTAGGAGGTTGTAAACCCATTTTTTTCTAACTAGGGATAGTTGGAAACCTCTGTACTTAATGACAGGTTTGTTATCTGGCACTGTTTCTTTCCAACATCTTGTGTAACAATACTTTTCCCAGCATGAATTCCAAACCAACTGCTAGCAATACCTTTAATGTATCTTTTTCAGGCAGATTGTTCCCCTTGCACATATGTATATATGCATAATAAGTGTTAAAATACGGTATGATTGTGAACAAAATATGAACTCAACCAGATTTGTTAACCATATGGACAGACACACAGAAATACACAGGAATAGCATAAAGAAATTTTCTCCATAAGAAGATCAAACAAGTCATGTTAATCTGATTGGTATGTGAAAGAAGAGTTAGGCTTGAAAATCAAGAAAACACTTAGTTCATCTAAATTTCTCACATTAAGATAATATGACATCCAAGGCTGTGAAGTCAGAATAATAAATATAACCCTCTGATTGGATTGATTCAAAATTTTACATAGATCTTCACTTGCATAGCAAGAAATTAAGTTAAAGTGAAGCAAATCAAAGAAAATCCATAAATTATAATATTGAAGGTCTCACAAAAGCAAGAAAGTTGCTATCAAAATGAGATTGTAATTGAATTTTTTGTTTTCTTTCTAAAATGGGTAACAATTTCTTCCAGATTGCTTTCCAGGACAGCATTAACAGTAAGGTCTAATAACATGTAAGTGCAGGACTAATAGTATTTGAATCAATACTACATTTAGGATCACCTAAAAAATACCATTAAATGCAAATTAATGATGTGGAAGACTTATATGCAGAGTCACTTCTACATCAATGAATACTGTAGTTAAAACATGTATGTAGTGCAAATTCACGTTCACCACTGTTGTCAAGGGAACTATTGCCTATTTGCATAATCTGAGAATCCTTCTTTTTCACTGTGGAAGTAGAATTATAACATTGGAAATCTAGAATGCCATACTGTTCTTTACGGTACCCAACAGTCTTCTTTTTCCTAATAGTCAGTATAAAAGCCACAGCATAAAGAGTACTGGATTAATAACTGATTAATGACTAAACTATGGAGATTTACTGTTTTCTGCTGTTGGAATAACTACCACTTTACATCATGCATGGATGTAGAAGGACGGCAATAGTCATTCCAAAGCAGGGCCTCACGATATTTCTTACAAGTAAATCAGCCATGCATATGGAAAAATGTAAATCCAAACGTTAAAATTTTATATAGAGGAGTTAACATCAATACTGCTTCAGCCCTACTAGGAACATTCTGAGTTTCACTCAGAAAAAGTACTGGTATTTGATTACTGCTGGATATGATGAGATATAGAAGAACCAAAATGTAGAGTACAAAACAGGCAAAGAAAAGGGTAGGAAAAGGCAGTAAAAAGATACAGAAATGTTTCAAATTTGCATAGAAGGAAAAATAATGGTCTTATTTCAATGAAAATCAAAGAAAAAAAGGGACATAGTATAAGTGTCTTAAATTATCGAAAAATAAATGGAGAAAAGCCAGTCAGGTGCTCTGTCAAATTTTACTTTACAACTGCCTAAGAGTAGCTGATTAAATCAGCTAGTCAAATTCAAATCATATTAATTTTATGGCAAATAATTAAATTTATTGTGTGTGTTTCATATTAATTAATGTTAGAAAGGTAGAGAAGATGCTCTGAATTATTCTGGTCTGATACATCGTCATCTCAAATTTTCTTGCACTTTTCTTGCAGGTGATATGAAGCCTCTGATGCAATAAGGCTGAAATAACGTTACCTGCTTCTTGAGAAGATTCTCAGGGAAAAGCAGCCCTTTCCTGCAACAATTTCCTGTATCAACTGGAATGCTAAGGAGCTGTTGAAACAAATTACAGACCAAGTATCACTAAGAAGAAAGGAAAGGCAAGACACACCTTAAATGTGGCACTAAAATGGATAGTAGCAACCTGAGGGCTCTACGTAGTGGTAACAGTCACAGAAAGGAAAAGGTTAGAGCCTTGTGCTGCTTCAACCAGATTTTGACTTGGTCTAACAAGTTTTAAGTTAGATTAAGTGTACCTCTAACAGACTGATGGCACTGTAGACATGATCTCAAGCCTAATTACCTATCCATCTTGGCTAAAATGCAGCATTCCTGAGTCCTAGAAAAAATAAAACTATTATTTTATCTATCCTGGACACAATACTCTAAACATAAATAACACAGAATCAAAATGTTGGTGGAAATATATTTGACTCTGTGGTTTAGGAAACTAATTTGAAAATAAAGGAAATAAGAACCTGGAAAGATGAGTCTAAATATCCACTAACAGGACTTGTGTAATGGAGAATAAATAGAAGAAAGCTGCATATCAACAAAAAAAAAAAAAAAATCAGAAAGAAAGATCACAGATACAGTGAGAGAATGAGAACTACTTCAGGTCCCTATAGAACAAAAAAGCTGAATTCAAAGAAGAAAACAAACACTTTGCATTTATTTTAAAAGTGTTGAGCTTGAAAAATATTTCATCTAGAGATCTCAAAACACTTTTTTAAAAACTAATTAAAAACTAAGTATCACCTTAAAATAGGCATATAGAGCCTATGAGGACTGTAAAAATTATTTTATTCTCATAAAATATTGAGATAGACTAAGGATACCTGGGAATAGCATGATTTTCTTGACTTCTAGGTTCCTGTGTTAACTGTGAGGACATTCTCTGACCATCAGTCAATATGCCAGTTGGAGCTGGCATCTGAAGTGATTATAACAGATGGTGAGTGTGATCATTTTTATTCGGTTCTGACTGCACTGATTTAGCAATTATGTATTGAACAATACATTCCAAAGGTATTTTATAGAAGATATCTCTGCTTTGGTCACATGTAAAAGCTAGGAACTGAGACAAAATAATGATATCTGAAACGGTTAAAAAATTCCTAAGTACAGCTAGACTTTAAGAAAAGGATGGATAATGGTTAGTAAGATATCTATGTTTCAAAGATTTGTCCTCCAACTCACAGGATATTATTAGGAAAGATATGTTTCAAGAGATTCATTGCCAATTATGTATTCATGTTGTTCTTTAGTAATAAACCTTCCTTCTAAGAGAAATTAATTTTTCTAAGGCTGAGATTCCTCATTCAAATGATAAGTACATTTGAGTTAAGGAAAAGATTCTGAAGAGATATCAGCTACTGTCAATAGTGGCCACTGATAGAACAGCTACATTTGACATTGTGAATATTGTGTGTACATGCACACATTAGCAGAACAGAACTAATAACTCTTAGATTCATGAAGTCCCTAAACCAGTATATATCTACTAAGCCAACCACGAGGTAGTGTCAAACTAGGGACTTTTATTCATATTTGAGGGATGGAAAGGATTTAATTTCTTTCCTTTCATAATATGCTTATTTCAGCTGTTGTTATTTAAAGGCTATAGATGTGTTAGTGAATAGAGAATACATGACTTCTGTCTGGTTTCACTCTGGCTGTCATAATTTTCTCTGTATTGGGCTCCAAACATCAAAGACTAATTTTGTTCTACTTCATTTGTTTGTTGATACACTGCCATGATTTCAGGCATAAAGTTCTTCTGAACTTTCTTATGGAGTTAGAAATCAGATTAGAATATATAGTCAGAATGCTTTGATTAATATTCTGTATAGTCGGGATTCTGGCTCTTTTCCATTTTTTTTCACAGCATATGTGAGATCTAAAAAAAAATTCTTCTCAGTCTTTTTGCAAGTTTAGTCAATTTAATGTCCTTATGTGAAGTGTTTTTCTCATATTTCTCTTTGAGGCATCATCTTTTCTGTTTCCAAACATCCAGTTACTAACAGCATAATTGAGATAAAAACTTCACACCTAATTCAGGTTTTTAGATATAGAGAATGGATTCAGACAAAGGTTCTTTTTGTATATGTTGCTCAACTATGGAGAAAATTGTGCTGAAATATCTAATAAGGAAATACTAAGAAGTGTAAGCAATTTTGGGTTATATAGTTGCAGAAACTTAGATAAATAAACAGGTAAAAAGAATTAACCAGATGACAAAATATTCTAGGGGTTTAAAACTTGGGTAAATCAAGCTAATGTAATTCTGGTAAGTGGTTATCAAAATAACATTCAAAAATAAAAGCAAGCACTGATAAATTTATATTAGAAATATTTATGAGACAACGTTTTCAGTTGTCTGTCTTACTAAGCACAGTGATAACAGGCAACAGCTGCTGTAAACTTATATGTTGAAGTCACACAGAAATGTTGACAAGTCACAAAAAAGACTGCATAGAATCTGGTAAGATTACAAATGGGGTTTATGTGGAGCATTTCACCCTGTGTTAATAAAAAATAATGATTACTTTTATTAATTTATACTTCAAATATCTTTGTCATTATTATTAAGCCCACTACATGTAATGCAGAAGTCATACACCTCTTTTTTCTTTGGATAAAATTGTCTTTTGTCTGTTCTTTTTTTTTCCATGGATATACTCTGTATACTTTCTGTATTGCATTATAATCAGACGTTAACAAGAAAAAAAAGAGTTTACATGTTGTATGAAATATATTCTAGTATTTTTTTGTCAAGTACAAATAGATGTTATCTTGCATCCAATTCACAAACAGTTTCTTGTGAGAAAATGTATAACTATTTGACTATATTTATGGATGAGGATTCTCAGGACCACAAAACTTGCAACCAGTTTTGGTTTAGGTATAAGGACAACCTACATATAAATATTGTTTCTGTAAACAGGCTATTGTAACATTCTCATATTCATCAGTAATATTGTTTATGTTTGCATTTGAAATATTACATGTTTTTGCTACGGTAAAGTGTTTTTTAAGAAGAAAGATAATTTGTTTTACTTAATTTGACTTCCAAAACTGTTGTTGAAAATTATTGTGTTGCTTTAAATAAATCATATCTCAAGATTTTATCACATATATATTCTGGAGAAAATGTATAATGAAAATTTACTTGTAACAGCAATAAATAACATAATATTGTACATGCAGAAAATAAATTAGATCCAGACATATTTAAAATTGCTTTTTACAAGAAGTTGGTTTTCTGAATAGGAAAAAATCTCACAAATTTAATTATTGGAACCGTTTTTATTATGAGAAGTTGAAATATTGCAGCTTGAAAATGTGTGCTTGCAATGTTTAAGCTTTACTTTGTCATTCTTCGTGTGCTCAATTCACTGTTTTTATACTGTACGAAATTATTGATTATTTATGCCAGTAGAGGGATGATCCCGGAATAACATGTCCATTCACATGCAATCTTTTATTATTATCATCTATTAAGATTAATTACTTTCCTGAGATATAATACAATGCAAAAATAAAGACATTCAACTGCATTCACATGGTGCTACTGCCCAGATATTCACACTCCATGTGACAAGAGATGCAACCAGTAATACCAAATCCAATGATTCTTGGCTACATCTCATTTCTCATAAGTTTCTGAACTAAATAGCCCAAACCAGTATGCTGTGGTATCAAAATGTTCATTTCTGATATCTTGCACTGATTTAGCCATCTGCATTGTACATGTCAGAACATACTACAGGATGTACAGATTTGGGGTTAATATGTATTCAACATTTTCTTCTTTCTCTAATTAGACCTCTTGGCAAGACTTGTTTTAAATATTTTTTTTCCTTTAATATGTGCATTTATATTTAATATGAAAGCTAACTGTACAGATGGTATTTTGATAAAAGCCCATTGAGAAAGGCTGGGAGAATGATTCCAAATAAGTTCCTATAAGAAATAACAAAATGTAGGGTTACATCTGGAATTCTGAATTTATTTTACTACTTGCCTTACAAGCAAGTGAGTAGTACAGTACTTCACAGGGAAGCTTAAAACATAACAGCTCACTGTGGGCTATAGCCACAAAAGGAATTTAGTTTAAGAGCTCAGTCCTCGAGTAGAGCCTGATTCTCTGCCAGTAGATGCATGCAAGAACCCTGAATATTTTTCAAGTACAGCTCGCAGCAGGAATTTCATTCTAGCTTCTTTTCCCCAATTATTTACTTCTATGTCTACATTCACGCTACACCTGTGAAATCAGGTCTTTCCAAAAAGTTTTGTGAGGATTGCACTGATCTTCTGCCACAAAGTCAAGTAAGTAGATGATGTCTTACTTAGGAACTAGGAGACATCACCAGAATAAAATATGAGGAAAGACCTTTTGGTGTCTGTTTTCTGTGCATACTTTGGTGGCTGCATGCACTAATAATCACCTACTAGCAGGAAAATGTAACCCATTGATATGATCCAATTATAAGAGATGCCTCTACCCAAATTAAGGTGCAAACCATATGACTGTAACTGAAGGTGTCCATAACTGAAGTCAATAGCACATATTTTATTTAACAATAATTGTGATGCAGAGAGATAGAAATGGGGGGGGGAGGGGAGGTGCTGTGGAGGGGAGAATGAGAGTGAAAGAGAGAAAGAGATTAAGCAAAAAATATCACCACCGTGTGAATTCCTGCAGTATCCCACTGGTCCTTCTTCACCCTGGTCTTCAGTGGTGGGGGGTCTTGGAATCGTTCTTCTGCAGCTACCACCTCGAAACAGCCCAGGTCCTGGGCATCCATAAGGCATGGATACCATTTCCAGAGCTTGGGCTGGCATATATGCTCTTTCCCACAGTTTGCTACCATGTGAGTTTTTGTCCAGATGCATTACCCAGATCTGCTTTACCAGTCCTGAAATTAGCATCTTCCTGCTGTTGCCATCTGCATTTACCACAAGGCCATTGTGGTGGCTTATCTTATGGGAACATTCCTCTTTGACAGTGTTTTAAGATATTCAACTGTATTCTCTTAAGTCCTCACACGCACCTAACTGGGTATAACCAAAAACTTTAACTGGACAGACTCTGTAAACATCTGCCACTATTGTCTGCGTAATTTACTCAATGTTTTATTCCCTAATAGATTTTCACTACAATAAGATCTCACTAATCTGCTTTCGAATTTAAATTGGCACCATTTTTTTTACGAGCTGTGTTGAGGCTGGGGTTGGAATGTGGCCATTAGTGAGACTCATCCAAATGGAGGATATCTGCAACTCCCTGTTACAAAACTTTCCTGCAGCCTCAGGAAAATGCACTGCTCAAATGAAAAAACATAGGCTTTTTTCTTTGAGCATATGGTATTTGTCTCATTGTAGTCCTCCACAGATTCCATAGTGCTTAGAATTACCTTAAAAAAATAAATTTTCAGGAAGTAATTTTAAGTCTTAAAATATTCACGTTCCTGTCAGTATTGCTTTTATATTGCTCACTGATAGTACTAATCCCTATTTACACAGTATGAATATTTAATAATTTAATGCTAGAATAAGCTGGATATTGAATTACCAGAATTTGATAGATTTCTTAATTAGCTTGCAATAGAAATATTCAGAAAAATTCATATGCAGTCTTTTCTTACAAAAAAACCCCAATAACCAACTTTTCAAACACATCTTTTCTTTTCCTCAGATATGCTATTACAGAACATAAAATGCTTAGCAAATAAATAAAGGAAAATGGAGTACGTGCTCTCTTACACTACATCATTAGTAAAAAAATCTGCACTTTTTTATTGCCTATATTTTAGATTAATATTAAGCAAAGCAGGTTTTAAATCATACATAAGCCTCATTTGGGAACCTTGACTATATTAAAGACCATGTTAAATATGCACAAAGTTTGAATAACATATTAGTTTTTGCTTGATTCACTTTTTTGTTCTCTAGCTGAAAGTGTTTGTTGATCAATTCTGCTTTCTTTCTTCACATCCATTGATGGTACAGCTGAAAAAGATGTTGCACAGTAGCTGGGTGGATATCATTTATTTTCATGTGAATTGTGAGAGTGTTATGCCTGTGAAAGTAGAGAAACAGACATATGATCTGAAATTATAGTGCAGTAGATTTCAAATTTTAAATAAAATTTTGAAACTAAGTTAAAAATACAATTCTGCAATGACTATGAAGACCTTGATAAAAATGTATTGTTTCTGGCACTAGAGAAAATCATGAAAGTGTAGACACTGAAATGAAAAGCACAAAAGTGTGCAGCACTGCAATATTTATATAGTTCTATACTGCAGTGCATCAACTCTGTGAACCTGCAGTGCATTGCCCTCACTGCTGAAAACAAACCTAGCTAACTGCAGAACATACCTATCTACTGTACTAATCCTGTCAATATTAAATTAATTAATATTAGCTTATGAAAAAAAATTCTTTATAAGTTTTTCTTCAGAGTTTGTTATCTGCTGAAATAATATTCAAGTGCAGTGGCAAGAGCCTGCAGTCTCATCACCACCAAATACCTTTCTTCTGTGGCCTTCATCCATTTGAGGCTTGTCAGAAATTACTTATCTATTGATTCTATTTTCAAATGGAAAATAAATGAAATTTGTCACCTAGCAAGTAGAGAAATACTTGTGTCAAGGTTTTCAATGATATTTAGACGCTAAATTGTATTTGAATAAAGGGCTTAGGTAACTAAATCTAAAAGCATGTCTTTGTCAAGCCCTTAACACTCTTTGCAATGAGTTTTTCATAAGTAAAACATTTATGCACCTAAATTTTCTCTGCTCTACAGTCACCTTGGAAGGACTGAGTAATTACCAAAATCTAACAAGAATCTACTTACAGTCTCTTAAAGGCCTGACCCTGTAGCTGAGCTTGCACTCAATGTGTGTTGAGAGCAGAGCTCCATTCAAAACACAGCTAACAAACAGATTTTCTCAAAAGGATGATGGCCTTTTTCCTCTAAAACGTCTGAGTTATCTAGCAGGTACTCTTGTATCTGACATTGCTTCAATCACCTCCTCATCAGTAAGAATCCAAAGAAACCTTTGTAAGACCCTGAACTACCATGGGGTCTCTGCATAGAATTATTCTATGTTTTACTGACACTAAGCCTGTTTTAAGAAAGAACTCAAAATTCACAGGGAAGGAACATGATTCTCAAGCCTATGATTAGAACTACCAGTTGCATATGACAAAGACCCCTGTCATTTATGGAGTTGAAAATAAATTTAATAACAAAAGTTTTAGGAATTGAATATGATGCCTTTCAACATGAATCCTCTCCAATATAAGCACTACTATAAAGAGACAAAAATCTGCTTCTTTCTGGTCTTCAGATTTATTTTTCTCTTCCAATGGAAGCCTACACTAAAGATGGAAGGGAAAAATATCTTTCTGCTTAGACCATGGAAAACTCCTGATTTATCCCTATTTTCCTAGCTACTAAAAATTTATTGAGGCAGTCATCACAGACTGCAAATGTTCTCCACAAAATAAATACATCAACAGCAAGCAGAAATTTAGCCCTTTTGAACTCCTGAATACCTCTGATTTTACTTTTCTTCATTTATATAAATGCAAAGCAAAAGGCAAAGAAAATACTGCTGGGGATAATAAGGAAAATTGTCTAATGCATGGCAGACTGTATAGTAAAAAAGTTATTTTGGCAGCAGTCAGCGTAGTCCGTGCATTCCCTGTTGCACTGAAAATTCATTCTGATGGATTAAACACTTGCAGCCAAGTAACCGATGGATGGAGAGGGGGTAGCTTTCATCTGTATATTTATGGCTACTGAGGTCTGGTGTTTTTTTAAGAAATATTGTCAGCACTTCCTGCAGAGATGAGAGCTTAAGTTCACAAACATGAATTTCTAATGTACTTCATACCTACATAAGTGTGTTCACTTGAGCATGCCACTCTGCCAATACTTTCCCCACAGAAATACTCAACACCTAGTGAATTCAAATGAGTTTAATACACAGTCTTATGATTAATGGAAAATGGCAGAGAGTAAAGGACTGAAACAGTTCGTGCTTTGTTTGATTAATTAATAAGAGACTCTCTTTTCCCAGCTTCAACTCATTATGCTAATGAAATGTCATCAGTTAAGTCTTTCCCCTGATTATTGAATCTGTCAGGTAGTGTTTGGCTAAAAAGCTGCATTCCTTTGCTGTCTTTGTAGAGATGCCATCACAGGTTTTTATGAAATGCTTCTTCCATTAGACAGTGTTTGTTCTACTTTCTCATTATTGTGTCATCCCGTTGACCTTGAGACAGGTGAATATGGAATGACCAAAGCGAGACAGAGACAACACTATCTGTGGCACTGTGGGTCAAGATAACATTTTAGCAGAAAGATAAATACCATTCTTTATTCACGAGTCCTCCGCAATTATTAATAGTCTGGTCAAAGATAAATTCAAGGAGAGCGTGTGACATTCAGAAATCTGTGCCATGCTGTACTAGACTGTGCTCAATGCAAGGTGGAAGGGAAATATTTCATCCATTCAAAATACATATTTTGCTATGAAAGTGATTTCATAGACACATGAAAGTGGGACTTTATAAGAAAGATATTCTAAGTAATTCATGGAGACAAAATAAAGAAATCCACATTAAAAAAAGTATGGCTACAATCTTTTGAGGTATGAGCAGTCTGCACATATATGTAGGACTCTCAATTGCTTTGAATATTAACATGTGGGTTTCAGAATATTGTTCTCTGTGATGCCAGCAGATACAGTAAGTATTGTTCAATCAGTTATCATGGAAAGAACAAATGAAATTATGCAGCTGCTTGGGAATGAGCCTTCAGAGAGGCAGAATGTGGGATCTCTGAAGGTCTTGTCTTCCACTTTTATTCCAGCAGCTGGAACACAATGAATTCTTTCTGATAGGTTTCCCTCCAGATTACTTGCAGGTGATCATAGGTCTAGTCATGTACCTGTGCTGGCATGTGGGTCATGAACTAGGGGAGAAGCTGTTGTGCTGTGATGGAAATGCATGAGAGGGTGCCACAATGCAAGTAAACATGCAAAGGAAGCAAAATGAGTGACTTTAAAGTTTCTGAACTAAAAAACTAAAATCTCATGAAAACCCTCCTTGAGGGAAACAAAGCTCTCAAAACTCAGAAGGGACTGTGCTAATCTGATTTAAACGATATCTTTGAAAGGCAAAAAACAGATTAGAGAAACATCTTCACAGGGGTTGATATGGACAACAACGATATCAAGTCATCCAGTGGTACGTAATGTTCCTACACAGTTTATATGTGTTATATGTACAGGTTGGATTTAGGAAAGAAATTGAATACCATAGCAACAAAATTTGTATATGATATGAAATTGTTAAAGAAAATCAAATGCAGAGCTAATTGTAAAGAGGTTACATACAAAAAGATCTCTTGATAGCTTATGTTTAGCTAGATGATGAAATTACTGGTGAAATTAAATTACAGGCTCTAAGTTATCTTTTACCACACAAGATGTTGGAAGCAGTGAGGATAACTTTTATGAAATTTCAGGATTCAATACCTTTTTAACTAGTCAAAATTCAGTAGTTGTTAAATAATAGATAGGGTATCAGCAATGGCTAGAAAGGCACAGATAAAAGCTTTTTAGCACAAGTTTTATTTAATACATGCATTGTAAAGATAGTATGTAAATACAGTTCCTGTCCTCATCCCCCAGCGTTATTTAATAATGGTAAATGTGCACGGAAAGGCAGAAAAAATGATAAAAACATGAAATGGCTTCTTAAAAGTCAAAGTTACATAAGTGTAAACTTCATGTCTTGAAAGAAAAGAGAAAGGATGGGAGACATGATTGACATTTGTAAAGCCTGGAAAAGATGAATCATTAAAAATTTTTCATTATTTACATATTATGTTATTACATTGAAGGAACTAAAGAGAAAATGGAGAAGTAAGGAGATATAAAACAAGGAAATCTGGTAATATTGGGATTTCTCATTCATAGTGTCACCAGCTTGTAGAATTTACTGTCAGCAAACTTTGCAGAGGTTGAGAATATAAACAATGTTCCATTAGGAAGGAGATGTCCTAGTGTAGGACAGGTTCAACAGGAGCTGGCACATGAGAGGACTGCTGCCAGCTCCTGCCTTAATAAGACCACTGAAGACTTCACAGTGGGAGAAGGCACTCCTAGGAAAGAATCACTCTGCTTCTGACTGTCTTTCCCTGAGAAGTTTTTTCTGCCTACTGTCCGAAATATGGTGCTGGGTTAAAAAATAGGGTTTTTGGCTTACAAAAAATACCCCAAAGCTCCCAACAAACCCAAAACACAAAACCACTTGAGTTTTTAAAGATACACAGTGCTCACCAGTTTATCTTCCCACAACCTGATCACTTTAATAGCTAGCAACTGTTGTCCACAGCAGATTCAGGGGACTATCAGGGTGTAGGGGGTTCTACTTACTGTTAAAATGACTAATTCTATGAAGTTGCTCTCAAAAAGTCTACAGTGCAAAAATGGCCCATACAGATAAAGAAGCAAGGCAAAGTATATTCTCTGATTATTTTTGCATTTACTAAGATCCAGGATTTTTTTTTCCTTTTTTAAATTGTGTGTGTGCATTAGTCATTGATTTCTCACGTGAATTACACACATTTTTCTATAGTGCCAGGTGGCATGAGGCAAAAGCAATAATTCCAAACAATTAGACTGTATGTGATTACAAGTCTCTCCTCAGATAGGTTTCCTTGTTGGAGTTTGGAACTGAAATTGATGTTGAATTAATTCATCTAATGTTCTTTGGAAAGGACAGGAGATATTCTGGATACATTTCACTTATTGAGATTAAGCACCTTGGGTGAGACTACAGCATGTCTTCAACAAGGCCAGAGACAAAAGCTGATGATTGCAGCCTTCAGCTTCACTACAGATTTAGTTTATAACATTCGTGGAGATACGCAACTCACGTGCCTCAGTTTTCTCATTTATTAAGCAAACCAAAGAGTTTAATTAAAGAAGATGTAATAACATTTTGAGTCTCTCAAGACTCAACCAGAGGGTTCTGCCTCAATATGAGCTGTATTATTTACTATAGCTATTACCTTTCTAGCGTTGTGAACACTTGAAATCCCCACCCTCCCAATGCAATCTCTTATTACTGGAATTATGTAGTAGTTAGAAAATCTTCCATGTGTCATGGAAGCTGTACAGACACAGGATGACACAACTTCATATTGTGTAATATAAGAACTATGTATCAAAGGAGAATAAAAAATCAGAAAGGGGATCAAATTACAGTAGTTGCAAAAGGTAAGGTGTCACAGAGAACTAGTTATATTTATTTGTATATTTGTTCAATGTTGCCATACCATATCTTTATTTCAATATGGCCAACATCTCTTCTCCTATACTCCTCCATACAAAATAAACAATCCATTTAGAATTATCCATAAGCCTTTCCTGATAATTATTTGAAAGAGTGCTGCTATTATAAGAAGGATTCTCCTTCAGGTAGGAGGATAATAGTTTACCAGTATAGATAATTGCACACTAACATAATAAGTTGGGATATGCTTTGGTGCAGCTTAGTTTTGTAGTTAAGCTGCATATCAGTGGAAAATATCACAAGATTTTCACTTCCTTCTTGTGAGTAATGCAGTTTGCTTTAGATGAGGTAATTGAAAACAAAACAAAACACCAAAATAACTGGATCTACTTCTTTATGGGATTGTAATGAAAAAATATTAAAAAGATGATACAAGACCTACAAGAAATATTTCATGAAGCCTAAATTGAGCAAACAGAATGAAAAATATAAAAAGCAGAGCTTACTGGATTTTGCCATTGTGACAGATTTTACAAGACAGCTAAAATAGCACATGGTGCACACTTGGGGAGCTATGTTTTATACCCTGGTGAAGAGTATTACAGAAGAAAAGGAAATCATGCTTTTCTTTTGAGGGTATGAAAAACCTAAGAAGTAGTAGATTCGACAATTCTGCCGCTGAAACCATCTTTCCATATAACAAAATGAGGCCACAGAGAAATAATTTACAAAAAAAGTCACATAACCACACAAAATAAATACACAAAAAAGGTCAAGTTGAGTGTAACTACCCCTTTTTTGTTATGAGAAAACTAAGAGATAAACTAGTGGGTTCACTAGAAGTTTTGAAAAATTATTGTGATTATTTCCACACTTATATTAGCAGCACATATTTCTGATTTAACACAATAGCAGTTAACTCTGGCAATTCATAGCTCCAGTGTTACTGGAATGGTGGTGGAGACATCCAGAGCTGACCCTCTCATCAAACTTTCTTCACAAACCTCTGTCAAAAAAACAAATATCTGATAAAATTTGTGGAGAACAAAAGTATTTGGCTACAAAATTTTCATAATTTTCCATAACTATCAAAGATTTCCAGTAATATTTTGAATTCTGGAATTATTTTATACAAGATTTGCATTTTTAGTAGTTTCATAGTATTTCTTTGACCCATTTCTTTTTTGTAGGTGAAACAAGACAGTTTTAAATGCCAAAATATCTGGCATACTGTCTGTTATACATTTTATGCAGGAAGAACTCCGTTTATATGAGTCAACCAAATCTAGAACTCATGTCACAGTCTGGTGCTAGACTAAAAGGGAAAGAAGTGCGATTAACTTGAGGTGTCCATCACACATACTTGCTGTACAGGAGAAATTGTAATACTGCCTTCTGGGCCAAATTGGTTTTAGATATACATAGGCACAATTTGTCTGATTTACACAGCACGCATGTACTCAAACCTGCGGTAAGTCTGTCTGTCTTTATCATATGAGTTACTCTCATTTCTGTTCATGTAAATGATTGAAATGTCATTTAAATTTATTGCCTTCAAAATCCACATAATTTCCAAGCCAAGGAGGGCTAGAAAATTCCTTCTATCTCTCCAATTATTTTTTTTATTGATTTCTGAGGCATCAGAATGAAACAAACAGTCTATTGAAAATCTTTAATGCCAGAAACTGAATTTTTCAACCAGTCATTGAGCTCCAAAGTCTAGATTTAGTCAAATTATTCTCTTGGTTCAGAGGGAAAATACATCTAAGGAAAGAGGTAAGAACACTCTCATCATTCTACTCGAAAAATACATTTAAGATAAGAACCCTGTTACCTTGGACACAAATGGACACAATGGACAGAAATGTCAGTGAATTGTTTACACCACAATATCAAAAATAAATCAGGAACACAGCTTTTAGATGGAAGTAGTTGAACCTTCTCTCAGCTCTTGCACGTTATGGCGCAGTGATCCTGTGGGGTTTACTGAAAAATCAGTGCAAGTGAAATCAAATGTCATTTTCCCAACATTTAGTCAGCTCTCAATCCATGCCATTGTCCATCTTCGACGTGAATATGAGTGTCGTAAAAGAGGTGTTTATCTGTGGTCATAACTTAATACTGTGCAGAGTACATATTGAAACAATCAGCTAACACCTCTGCTATTAAAAATAATAGCCAAAGTTTCAGAGGCATGGAAACATAGTAATAGAAAATGATCCTGACCATTGGAGCAGCCATTCACATGAATTGAGCACATGCCGTATAAATCACCCAATCACAGAATCGCAGAATATTCAGAGTTGGAAGGGACCCACAAGGATTACTGAGTCCAATTGCTGGTCCACAGGACAATCCCCAAGAGTCACACCGTGTGCCTGAGAGCCATCAAATGCAAAGACAGCAGCTAGCAGAACAACCAGGAAATCAAAAGGTACCAGGTCTTTATTTTTTGTACAGATGTGCACATATGAAAACACAGAGAATGATAAAGAGGTGAAAGAATTAGTAGTTATGAAATGTTATTCTTTTTTGTTTCTCATTTCTTAGATTAAAAAATGAGCTAAGCTAAAGAATGTCCATTCTTGTAAAAACTGAGATCAGAATTATTTTGTTTGTGTAGCAGAGTATTTTCAATGTATAAATTTTTCTAAAACAGATACGTAACAATCATTTTTTAAGAAGGATCAAAAAGGTATATGAGTTAGGTTAAGCACAATATAAGCATAAATTTCTTGATGCAACCAGTGCATAACTAATAAAAAGACTGAAATAATTGTAAATAATCAACTGGCTCATGAAATGTAATGGATAACTAATAAACAGTACAAAAGGCAGAATTATCCATATGAAATTATGTAAGCCAATTTTCACATCAGAGTCATAATAAGAAAAATATGAATTTTTAAAAAAATATTTCTAAGCAGAATGTTATGGATTAAAAAGGAACATTAGTTCATCAACAAAATTATGCAGACTGTAATATTTTATCCATATTCTTTCTTCAAATCTTTTAGAGATTGCAGATAATACTCCATTATGGATAAAGAGGAATACAAAATTCTACATTAATAGTTCAGTCAAAACACCAAAATTAAGTAAAGGAGCTGACCCTCTTTATCAAACTTAATGTTCCTGCTAGCATATTAATTTGGACACTAAACTCTTCAAACTCAGTCTTTTAATCAAGATTCTAGCAAGTACCTCATTAGAAATCATCAAATTCCCACAATTCTTAACTCATTGGACAAGAATCAGAGGCAAAAGCTTTTTTTAAGTGTTAAGCATTGAAACTGTTATATTAATTTCCAGGAAAGCCTGGCTATAAACTTATTTAGATTCACTAGATTAGCTAGAAGTTCCAGATCTTATTATTTGCATTGTCTTTCATCTTTAACACAAAACTAATGGTATGTACTGAGAATGTGTTGTCCTAGCAATAATTTTCTTGCTACTGTGCAGCATCTGAAATGCTTCCTTTATGCGGACTCTTGTCCTCATTAGAAATAGCTTTTTCTGTGTTTCTTTTTCTTACTATATTTACTTCAGCTGTTTCCACAGTTTCATCAATGGTCTTTGAGATTGGTGGTGGGTTGGTTTTTTGGTTTGTTTGCTTTATTAGTAGTATTTTGGGGGAAGAGAATAGTGGGTTTTGTTGGGGTTTGATTTTTTATTTTAACGCTTTAAGAAATTAGTTGGCTTATGCATTCAGCCGTTAACTGTCAAGATGTTTACCTATGTGAAATAGTGTCAGCAATTCAGTGTGAAATGCAAAGATCTGACCTATAATATCTGCTTACTTGTGCAGTCATATACATATGCATTTATATATACATATATATATACATATACAAACACCCCATCCCACCCCACGCCCCATATATAAATTCACATATATGGTCAGCTGCAGGAACTAAGATTTTATCTTATTAGGTAGTGAAGACACAAGGGATAGTAAAAAGGCAAAAGAGGGAAAAAAAGAAATGGAGTCACTATAGTTGTACAAATGCATGCGAATTTATTATAAAAAAGAAGATTATCCAATTAATTGAAAAGTGACAATTTCTAGCCAGGTTACTAGGGTTTGAGGAGTCTGGAGAATATAAAGCAGTCAGATTTGATTCTCCAGCTAAGGACAGGTTACTTATCAGGTGCTATCAATAGAGGTAGAGGTGGAAGTCTCCAGGGGACTGGGATACCCTTATTCCAGATAGGGTTGCTAGACCTCAGCAGAAGGCTGGAACTGAGGCTGTCAGTGCTGCTGCTTGTGTCAAGGTTTCTAAGGAAATCCTAGCAAAAAGACAACAGTCATTAGCAGGTAACTGGTAGCTATGGCAACCAGTTGCAGTGATATCTAATTATTAGATAATAGGAATCCGTGACTTTTTTTGTTGTTATTCAGAGATGAAAACTGGAATCTAAAGAAATTGTAGTCATTTACACCTGGAAAAGCGAGCACAGAAACCTGCTATCTCAACATGACAGTACTTGATTCCCATTTCATGCAGGTGTTAGCAAGCGACAGGACTTGAGGAAATGGCATGAAGCTGAGTCAGGCGAGGTTTAGTCAGGATACCAAGAAAAAGTTTTTCACCCAGAAAGTGGTTGAGCACTGGAACAGGCTCTCCATGGAAGTGGTCACAGCCGCAAGCCTGACAGAGTTCAAGAAGCATTTGGACAATATTCTCAGGCACAGGGTGTGACTGTGGCAGTGTCCTATGCAGGGCTGGTTGGCCTCAATGGTCCCTGTGGGTCCCTTCCAACTCAGCATATTCTATGGCTCTATGATTTTGTGATAACCTGCAACACAAGAAAATGGAAGCAACAACCCCCAGACTGTTAAATTAAGATTTTTTCTGCCTCATTTAAGCATAAATCTTTTCTTCAACATAATCAGGACACTAGCTATTGAGAGTATTGAAAGCAATGTCATTTCTCACAGAGAATGTTGCCATGGAAAAGTTTGTCACATTCAAAAAGGTACATGCACACACGTAGCATTGTGCCCAGGTGGTACAAGCTGAAAGAAAACATTGAATTAATCTACTCCTGAAGGATAGAAATTACAAAATACCAGCTGAGACTGTATACAAGAATTCATTTTCCAAATGTCCATACTCTAAAGTATGCTAATGTGTCTTTTGAATTTCCTGGAACTGTGAACATCTTTCCATTTTGTTCTGGAGGTAGGCCTTTACTTACTCAGGTTTGATGCCACAATACTACTGACAACTGTGTCTGCACTGTTTGAGGTTAATATTTTTAATGATTTGTGCTCTGTGTGTGTGTGTTTGTTCGTTTCTTTTATTTCCACTTCTACTGGTAATAATTTTCAGATTGCAGTATGATGTCAAATACTTTTTATTGTAAGCAATGGTGCCAGAAGTGAGCAGAGTGATTTCTGTAGCTGCTGAAGTTTGGCCAACATATTTTTTAAGATTACTTTCGTTTATTTAAAAAAAAAAAAAAGAAATATTGGGAGTCTGCACAGGAATAATAAAACACTCTGAAATTTATTGGTATATTTTCTGTAGAGTGCTTATCCCTGGAGTTGTTGGAAGTGCAACAAATCTGAATCAGTTTTCTTTTCCAAGAAGGAGAAAATTATTTATACCGCAGAGGCAAGAGGTGCATCAGATACTAGAGTTAAAATTAACACTTCGAATATTAAAAACATGTTAAAAAATCTCAAACAATTAAGTAGGGAAGTCTGACCATATGGAATGATTTTTTTTCTCATTACATGTAAACTGCAAAATTAAGAAAGGGACTTGAGAGAGAGAGAACATTCAGGTGGCTTCTAGAGGGCTCCAGTATGGACCCGATATGAAACATATTTAAGAAAAGAAAAAAAGTGCTGGCTGGCCAGAAAGGAAGGGAACAAAAAGAGTGAGAAGCAGCAAGCAGAACAAACACCAAGGTTTTGGAGGAGGAGGAAGTTGTCCGTGATGCTGGAGCAGATATTCCCAGCAGCTTTTGGTCAAAGGAACTGTCACCTTGAAAACCGTGAGAGGAAAGTAGCAAAACAGAGAAGCCGCTATGTTCTGGCTATAACACTCCACAACTCACTGCACTGGTAGGAGAATCTGAAATAAAGGACTGAATGTGAATCAGGGAAGGGGGAAGGAAAGGTATTACATATCTGTCTTTTTTGTTTCCCACTAAAATCTTTGCTTTTCTCTGTATCTTCATCTAGAAAAGAACCTAAATGGAAGGTCTCTTGTATTTTACTTATGTTGTTTCAGCATTGTCTAAATGCCTTGGGATCCTAAGTTCTGAAATAGAAGTAATTCGGCAAAAACTTGTGTGCCACTGATTTTTTTCTTCATGAAATAACTGAGATAAAAGCTGCTGAAATTAATATATCTTCAATTCTCCCCCAGCTGTCTCATGGGGTTCTTCCAGAGTTCTGTGGGAAGACAGGCTCTGGAAATATGGCCTACCCACATCTGAATTTTCCACAATCAACAAGACCTAATACATTGAAAAACAGAGCAGCAGAAAGAGAATTCTGTAAGAGAAAAATTTGGGGAGCTATTCATAACACCAAGCATTAGGGACAGAACTCAGTTGGTCAGTCTCCCTACAACTATTTTATGTGCACAGTTGCTTCATTCTCTCCAGAATGTTTCAGATCAGACACCAAACATATGTGCACTGAATTGTTTTCCTAAAGAGTTTGTCTTTCTCTACAAACTGCAGAAGAAGCTTATGGAATCTATTTCATAACATAGGTAATTAAAATTTAAAGTTTGTCAGCATGAAAACCTTTCATTTTTCATTCAGTATTAACCCTGTTGGGGGAAAACATACCCTATGATGTATGATATTTAAACAACACTGAATTGTGAGTGTCTTGCTTCTTTGCGTTACACTGAAATTTATTGCAAGAGGTCTACCTGCTTATTCAACACCATAAATCTCAATGAGTGGATCAGAATTATTAAAAACTAATCTTCCTCAGGTTTTGTACCCTAGATATCATATGAAATAATATGTAACCCTTTTTTCTGGATGCCAAGGTGATTAATGATTTTATTTCTGGGATGAATATTATAGATGAACAACACTGCAATCTTTAGATAAAATGGAAAAATACAGAAGATGATTAAGGGGTTTAATTTACTAGGTATGTTATAATTGTGTTATGCTAAAATAGAGAGAATTTCAAGAAAAGTTTTATTTTTATAATTAATAATATTTTTGCTCCAGTATATTTACATTAGAAAAACTATCTTTGAAAACAGACACAGGAAAAGGCTTATTTAATATTTTTCCCTTTCTATGTCTGCCTGTCTTTATATCTGAAATCAGGATTTCTCTCCATATTTTTATTTTCCATTGAATTATAATTTCAATTTTGTGTTGGAAAGCTGCCAGCGGCAGCACTAACTTCTATGTCCATGTTTCATCCCATTATTTCATACAGGTTGTTGTTTTAGTTGCAATCAATGGTGGCCAAGAAGGTTTATTCAGTATTAGACAAGAAATGAGACCTAACAAGGTCTCACAGGTTCTAATGCAGCAGCCACTGAACACAAAACTCAAACTCTTTCTAGCTTACATGGGAGCAGAAGCTGCTTCTGATTTTTCATAAACCATGGCTCATGCATATAAATGATCCCCACTTTTTATTATTTTTTCATGTCTATTTTTGTAAGTATTCCAAAACTCTTACCCTTCCCAAATAATGTCTTTTTTACAATATAAATATATAAATGAACTAGACAGGTTTAAAAATACTTCCTTATGATATATCAGGAGCTTACTATTTTATTCTCTTCACATCCATGACTACAAAAGAACATTGAATGTTGCTATAGGCCATGGAATTACCACTTTTTATGCATTCTGTGCTGTCTGGTCTTAAGTACTGTATGACTCTTGGCTTCAAAGCGTGAAAGATGACAGAAAGGTGGTGACAACAGAGAAAAAAGTCCAAGGTGTTTGATAATATGGGCTTGATAAAATTGCATTAGATAGATGTGTTTTTTATTACCATCTCTATTCAGACTGTCTGAATTCTACAAAAATAACTTTATTTTGAAAATATCATGGCAAGCAGTAAGAAGGTGGTAGATGTTTTCTGGTACTAGGATTAGCCCAAATTAAATGAGGTTTTGAGTAATTGCCATAAATGCAGCATTGTTTCCCACTTTGCAAATTTTCATGAAGGTTGACACTTTAATTTGCACCTTCACTGGTATTGAGAAATATTTCATTACACAGAGGAAGGTTTTGTTTTTATGGAAAGAATACTGTGCTATATAGTGAGATTGTACTCATTTGCCGTCTGGTCCTCTATTCACTGGACTCAATTATAGATATACATTGGCTGAACATTTTCACATGTATTTGCAAAGGTAAAAAAGAGGAAAGTTAAGTTATTTCTTTTTTAATTGGATCCATGCATACCTAGGATATGTCAAAAACTGAACAACATAATATTGTATGCTATTATTATGGGAACACAGTTAAATAGGTCCATTTCAATGCGGGATTTTTTCTTCGTTATCACAATTTAAGATTTGACATTGCTATTTTGAACATGATAAGAAGTGAAAGTTGTCTTCAACTCTAGATGTTGCTGCTACACAAATATAACCTGAAATTCTTCCTGTCACACTCACACTGAGTCCAAAATCATGATAAGTGTGGCCTAAATGGTTAGTCTCTTTGGAAAGAAAACTTGCAGATAGGTCCAAGCAGTCATCTCAAAGCACAGGCAGTACAAAATCAAACATAGTACGTGTGCCTCACCTTAATAATACAAAAACACCTGAGTTTTCTTCTGTTTGGAAAGAGTATGTTCTGCAAGATCTGGTCCTCTTGATCTTGATTTACTTTGATCAAGATCTAAAATTAATAGAGGCAGATGAAGCAGGAGCATGTCAAAGACCCATGTCTTACAGTAAAGAGTTCTAATAAAGTATACCAGTGTGTAATTGTAATAATAAATAAATCTATAGATTTCAATGTAAAAAAAAGCATAGAAACAATACAAGAACTTCTTGGATGCAAAAAAACCTCCTGTTCTTTTACCAGTTTTGGACTAAAATACAGAATATTGCAGTTCTATACTTAGCATATGATAAGGACAGATCTTTTAAGTGTCTCTCTTGAACAATAAAAAATAAAATAAACCCATAAAAACTTCCAAAGCCATAAAAAAGTTTGAAAACAACTTCTTTAATCAGCAACTAGAGCAGGAATTTTTTTTAGAGATGACAAAACTTTCTTGCCAGAAACTACATATTAGTGGGTGTAATGATGGCATTCTAAATTGAAAATTAAATATTTAAAATAATAGTAGATCAAAATTATCTCAAAAATGTTATGGATATAACCTAAAGATTTTCTATTTATCAGGTCATTGATGTTTGTATACACTGATGAACTGCATTATTATTATGATGAGTGGTATAGAATTTTCTAATTAGGCAATTAAAAGAAAGTCTCCTTATGTTGGAGGTTCCTCTGTCTTTTTCTACTTTTGTCATTATTTTGCTTCATTAATTCCACATACTGCTGACATCTAGTGACCAAATAATCCCATCTGCTTTGATATTTCTCGGGTAGAAACAAATATGTATTTGAAAATTACACAAAGCTGTTTATCAGTTTCAAGATATTTCTATCCATACAAATATCAGTTCTTTAGATTTTGTTAACTTATTGAAAAAACCTGTGTCTTACAGCTAGAAGACTTGAATTGAAAACAAAACTTCTTTTCCACTCTAGACAGTAAATAGTAGCAAAAATAAAAAGTACCTTTGAAAGCCTTAATTTATGTGTATCAAAATTTCACCTCAGTGTTTGCTGTGTAGGCTTTTATGTTGACTGGAGTTCAAGCTTTATTTTTAGTTATTACACTAATGTTCAGCATGCAAATGAATTGATGAAAAGGAGGGATAGATTATGAAGGATGAAGCCTAAGGAAAGTTTTCCTAAGCTTTGATGTAAAAGAAACAATTCCTGTTCTGATGAGCAAAAATTTTAAAGACAATACTGTAAAGGCACTGTCCAGTGTTTATGAAGGGTCAAAATTCTGCGTTCTTTTGCATGTGGAATCAGGCTCCCCCAGCAAACTGTTTTCTCAGCTTCACCTCTGGAATTCTTTTTTGGAAAGAGTTCAAGAGTGAGGAAACTAAAAACCAAAGAGATATCATCAATGATGTGACTACAGATTACTGCTAGGTCATTTAACATCTTAAAACACTGATTTAGAAGATGTATGCTCTGATCTGTTACCTCACTGCTTTCTATGCATTCTACATTGTATCCATCTGCATTGGATGAAAATAACAAAAATTATCTTGGATGTAGAAATGGGATCTTGAAAAATGAGAATTCGCTGTCACTAAACATTGAGCTCCAGAGTAATTTTCTTTTGTGCCCCATGACTCTTGCAGCCAGGCAGGTGAACACACTTTCAAAGAAAAGCAAGAGTTCAGCTCTGGCTGGTATTGTTTGAGAATTGTATTTGTATCCATTGTGGTTAAGAAGAAAAAAGACTAGAGTCTTCCTTTCTCTGTATGAATGGTTTAGCTTACAGGCTGGTGTAAAAGGAGAACAAAATTCAGGAGAATTTAATTTTATTTAAGTATCAAGACTACCTAAACGGTGCTCAGCATTTTGTAATTAACTGTGAGAATCCTGGTTCTGCTTCCTTTGTTGTCAGAAGCATCATCTCAAAAACATTATTCTCAGCCCTCAGATTCATTTATCAGCTACCATTTTCTACTTATCATTTATTGCTGGGGAGCTTACAGTTCTCTAGTCAGCCTATAAATCTTTTTATTCCATCTGTGAAATGTGTAATTCTTCTTATGCTCAGAGTTTAGGACCAACGGCATTAAAGCTAAGCACGGCAATGTCCCTGTCTCTTCCCCATCCATTCAATTAATCCCATGTATCCATGTCTTCATTTGAAACTGTCATTATGTCCCTGACACCTGTGAGTCAGTGAAGTGAGGAATTGAGAAAAAGCAATGTTTATTGTAAAATGCTTATATCAACATAAACCTTACTTTCACGTCAAGAGGTGATAACAGAGATATCCTTTGCAGTCCAGCAATCATAAAGCCAAGGAAGGAAACTCTTCTCATAAAGAGAATAGGAATGAATCTCTGTTACACAATGTGTTTTTACATATATTTGTGTAGAGAAGAAGACCTAAGCGTATTTTCTCTCAAGCATTCTGAGTATTATGTGATCAGAGGAGAGGGTCCCATGGAAGTGGGACAGCACTTTTCTGAGCCAACTTCCGGCTCCACTCGAGATTTGCACCTAGTTCCATCCTCCCCAGCTCACTCTCTGGAGAAGGACTAGCTGTGCAAGTGCAAACAAAACATGCAAAAATCTAGTTTACGTAAGAGGTGTGCACCAGCTGAATTATGAAAGAGAGAGGATCGGGCCCCTCTCTCTATTTTTCTTCTCTTTCTGCTTTGTTCTCATTGTTTGCTCCAGCTCCAGACCATCCATGTGGCAGGACTAATGCAGGATCTAAAGACTGGTGATATTCCTTGTCTTCTCTTTCTCTTTTCTGTCTTGTATTCTTCCCTTGCTTTGGGCAAAGTGTGGTTATCTTGTTCTACCCAACACTGAATTTTGCTGTAGGAGGGGGAGATTGTGGAGAGGAATTGTGGCTTGTTAGCCAGCACCTTTGAGGAGTGGTGTTGTGGGCTTGTGAGCCACCACTTTAGTGGAAGTTCATTGGAAGGATATTTTCCTATATTTTTCTATAACAAAATACATATTGTAATAGATTTCAGTGGTGCAGATCACTAAGGGCTTAACCCTGCAAAGTACTACAAAAAGTGGTTTAACAGTAAGTATATTCATACCCTTATCTCATTAAAACTGTGATACTTGTTAAACTTCAGTTTAACTGAAGTTAATGTTGAATTAATACCTACCTAATCTGCAGGTAGAAACACTCACAACTTTCCTGTCATAGGACTATGTTAAAAAACAACATAATTTTTAGTGCCATTGGCTGCAAATTTTAGGGTTTTTTGTTTAATGAAATGAGAGAAGTAAAAAAAAAAAAAAAAGAAAAAACTGCAGCCATGGTAATCTGATTTATTTGTGATGATTCTTCTTGCATTTGATAATGATATTAGCATTGCAAGAAGCTTTGTCAGCTCTATCAATGGACTTTCTCTCTTAATTACTATTTTCAGTGATTTTTTTGGGTGTTTGATGGTAATTTTAAGCCACAGCTGCTGTTTCCATTTTGATTTGTTTACTTTCCATAAGGCAATTTGAATCACAGAAATGAATTCCATTAAAGTGGGTCTCTTTTGTGTAATATGTGAATATAATTCTTGTCTTAGGGTTTCTATTTTGATGAACACTTTTTTTTTATAACTGCTTGTTTGCAGAATATTAGTCTTTAAATTTTAGTTTACGCATGTTTATTTTCTTAAGAAATAATGGAAATAGTATGTTCCATTTTAAAAATAAGCCAATGCATTTAAAAAAGGATCCTCACTTTTACCTTTCTCCATAGCAGCAGTTATCAGTGGGACTTGGACAGCAAAGCTCCTAGAAGAGGGAATGTGCTTACAGTCATGACAATCATTGCTCTCCTTTACTCCGTATTTTTTAGACTAATCTAAAACACCGTATCCAGATTTGGGGCTCCTCCAATATAAGAAAGCCATTAACAAACTAATATTTGTTCAGTGGAGGGCTACCAAGGTGGTCAGGGAGCTGGAGTTCTTGCTCTGTGAGAAGATCTGAAGGAGTTTGCTTGTTCACCTCGGCGAGGAGACAGTTTTGGCAAGCAGCTAACAGCAGCCTCCCAATGCCTATGATGTCTAACAAACATCTAAGGTATGTCTTCAGATGTTAATTAAAATTTACTTATTCTTGCTACTGGTAAGTAAAAGCAGAAGTTTGTTATAAAAAAATACTTTCTTTGAAGGACAGCTTAAACCAAATGCAATTGTAACATGCAAAACTGCTAGAATTATATGTAGTTGTTCTCTGTTACTCAAATGAATTGGTTAAATGGGTACACAAACCAGGAATATGTTGTCCACAGTAAAAAAAAATACTGCAATAATTCAGTGAAGAAAAGGAACTGTAAGGTAATCAGAAAATCTTCAAATAACTATTAAGTGGAGAACTACAAAGTAAGGGGAGGGAGGGTGAGTGAATGGGGGTTGAGGTTCATTTTACCATCCTATCACCTTTGAAATTAATGTTTCTATTTGTAGGGAAATGTGTGAATCAGCATGAGCTAATAGCATCTAATTTATCATGAAAGAGTCACACTGAATGCCTTTTTTTTTATTAGTGTTTAAAAGACCAGGTAAAAAAAAAATAAAAATCTGTGGTTTGGTTTCTTTGGGGTTGTGGGTTTTTGTTTATTTGGTTGGATTTTTTTCCCCCACAACTTGGGTTTTTTTTTCTTTATTTGAAGTCAAATCAAAATGAAACCTGGCTCCATATCTTTGTCTAGTGTCAGACAATAAAAGTAAAGGTTTAACCTCTAGAAGGAGGAGCTTAACTCATCTGTCCAGGTTTCCTTCAATTCAGGGGAAAAAAAAAAAAAACTCGGCGAGTTAAGCCTTGGGTTTTAAGGCTTCACAGTTCACATTTCTAAAGTAACAATAAATGAATAGTGGTCTTCAATAGCTCTTTTATGCTGGGTACAGATGAATTAACTGCAAAGGCAACTCAATTTTCTTTATCATCAATTTGGCATTGTTTAACAGATGTTTTCTGGAAAATTTAGTAATTTCTTTAATTTGTCTCTGTGTAATGTGCAGCAAATATCCTTGGTTAATAGTCTGATTATTACATTTAATTCCTTTTCAATAGCACTTTTCATTGTTGCAGAAACTTTGAAACCTAATAAAAAGGCTATAAAGAACCCTGATTTCACTCTGGTTTTAAAGCACAACTATTTTGCAACAGACACACGTTAAAACAGTCCTTAATATGAAACAGTCTGTGACTGCCTGATGCAAATAGATAGAATAATAGATGAAGGAATCTTTAGTGATGACTATTATCTGAAGCACCGACAATTTCTCAGACCTTTCGCTGCTATTATTAATGTTATTAAACAAAAGTTAAAAGACAATATAACTAACCTCTAAGATACTCTGACCTCTTCCCATCTTACTGTTCTGTCCTCTTGAGATTAATAAATGGTTCTGTAATCGGCTATATCAGCATTACTGTACCAATGCATAGGTTTATACTGGAAAATTTCCAATTTTCCTTGTACCAAAACTGGAGCTATGTCCCCTAGCTCTCTTATGCCTTCAGCATCTGACTGTTTTGCAGATAAGTCTTCCAAAAATTATTAACAATACCATGGTTTTTAACTGTTCTTAGCTGTGATTCAGGAGTTGCAACTGTTCTTATGCTTAATATGTAATATTCTAGAAGTTAGAGAGATCAGCACAAAATTAAAAGAACATCTGAAACTTCAACAAGAATAAACAGACTACCAATAAGTGTTGAGAAAACAGTTGACTACAAGAAAATATATCAAGCACAAACAGAGAAAAGGAAAAATAATTGCTACAGGAATATATCCATCACAATCAGTGAAAAAGAGAATAATCACAGACTTCTATATAACACACTAACTTGTTAAGCCAGCTAATGGGAAATGCAATTTATATTCTACAGTTTCAGAAATTGCTCATGAAAGAATCTGACACATTATTATTTTGTTTCAAAAAATGTGTAGCTAATACTGGCGCAAAAAAACCCCTACCAAAACCAGCCAAGCCAACCAACAAATAAAAATATAACTAAAACAACAACAACAAAATACCCACGTAAAACTGGTGGAAATTCTGTTGCTGTTCATTATAGCATGAATGTATATGGCAGAAAATTGAGTCCATGGACAGATATACACACAAATGCACTTATGAATGTAAGGCTTTCTCAACGTTATTTCACACTTGAAATGGTATTCCTTAAAATTTATTTTCTTTCACCTATTTTTCATTTCTCAACTTCATATAATGAAATATGCTCAAGCTTTTTTTTTTTTTTTAATAATATTATCTTACTGCTTTGACTGTCCTTATAGTTTAGTAATCTTTTTTTCCTATTATAGATTTCTTGAATGCCCTTTGGGCAGTAAGGTATTTTGACACGGTATGTAATTTTTTTTCCTGCAATTCCTTATCTTCTACAGAGGAAATTGATTTGATTTTTCTTTTTATCATTAAATTAAATTATTGTTTTTCTCTGGAGATAGATAATTTTGTTTTGATGACTATTTTTGTGGCTGTAACATATTTTTGGCTGAGATTCTACTAAGGTGTTTTTTGTGCTGAATCTTGAATCATCAGCATAAATACATTAAAGCATAAGAAGAAAATGAAGATACTATCATTTAAAAAACAATAAATAACATGAGTAGTCTATCCAGAAATATTATTATCCCTGCAGGGCATATAATCTAGTGCCATATTTACTTACAGGGATTCTATTTTCCTATTTCTCTGATAATCATGGTAGAATTGCTGCAGTAGAACTTGTTGGAAGAAAACAAATAATTTCAACTGTTTGTGATTGGCTTCAAACTCTCCTCCACTTGCTTCTAAAGCCAAAATTAATATTTAATTTACCACAGAATATCATAGAAATAATTTAGACTTATTACCTAAATCTCATAGATATTACTTCGCATTAGCACTGTACTTATAAAAATACCCAGTCTCTTTGGATAATTATGCAAAATAGTGGTGGAAAAAGGGATGTAGCACAACCTTTTTTTTTTTTTTTTCATCCCACGTTGTCTATAATAGTAGTTGAATGTACTCCTTTTAAATTTTTCCTGAGAGGACTGAATTAAGCCAAAGGGTTTGCCTGGAGTAAGCATGTAGGTGACAAAACTATAAAATAGGAATGAAACAACAAACTGCTTACTAGAACCAGCAGGAATACTCTCAGTCTATCAAAACGCACCCTTCCCAGGCCTGAAGAGTAAACGAAACCAATGGATGACTCTGGATTTACAGATGAAGTGACAGACTGTGTAAGTAGCTGTGGATGGCTCTCTGCCAAGAACACAGCACCATCCCATGAATTAAACAAGACAAAACTACTAATGCTCAAGACAGGGGTGTGGTGATGGAAAGGTTGTGTTAATACTTGAGCCATGGGTGGAGTGTTGATGGTGGAAACACTATATACGGATTACTGTACTGGTGTTATTTTCCAAATCAATGCCCTTTTGCCTTTTTCTAGGAGGTTTCCCATCGAGAGATGAAAATACATGGCATGAATGGAAAGATGATAGTTCTACTGGAAAGACCATCAGCATGAGGCTGGGTTTGTCAATCTGTTCAACAGAGAGGATTATATACTGTGCTCACCTCTGCGGCATGTAATGGGGATGGAGGGGAGCAGGAAACTGATAGGCAAAGAAAGCAAAATCTCTAAAGCACAGTGATAATTTTATTCCTAATAGAGTTCAAAAGTCAGGCCTCGTGGACTTTTGTCTACATGGCTACCTACAGTCATGAACACTGTTTTCTTTTCCTTATTCAAAATGATATTGTTGGAAAAGTCAGCATAAATGAGAGAAGGAAAAGACAGCCAGGGCATTGACATTCTCAATATTCAACAGCTATCGAAGCAATTTCAAGGATGCTGAGGTGGACAGTAGTGGCCAAAAGATTATACTGTAACTGGCCCATGTTGGCCAAGGTTACCCTGACAAGGATCACTGAGCACATTTCTGGGCACAACGGACATAGCTTTAAAAAGGAGATGACTTCTTGGGGGGAAAGAAGAAA